>CABHPH010148245.1:6834-44114 GCA_902168325.1 Peromyscus nudipes
TGACGGTGTGTGCAGGATGCTTGGACTCCACCCCACCATGGCCCTGATGGTGTGTGCAGGATGCTTAGGTACAAGTTTAACCTAAAGTACAGTACTGATTAAATTATGCATCAAAGCCTAAAGGCTTGCCTAAGCGGCGATATTTCTTAAATGAATGGATGGAGATTAGTCTCCACTCGAAATCAGTTCCTTCTGGTCACCTCACTGCTCGGTTTGCTCTGTAGGGTTGGGTCCTCTCCCTCCTTTTGTTATTGGCCATTGGCTGCGGGGGAAACACAGCACTTCGATGTGTCCTTTGGGGAACTGAAGGTTGACCCATGTTACTGTGTAGCTGGAGTGTTTCTGGTCCTGCCTGGCCCACAGTCAGGACAAATCTCTCACCCTCCAGTCCGGCAGCTGCTCAGACCCAACCAAGTAAACACACAGAGACTTATATTGCTTATAAACTGTATGGCCGTGGCAGGCTTCTTGCTATCTAGTTCCTCTATCTTAAATTAGCCCATTTCTATTAATCTATAAGTTGCCACATGGCTCGTGGCTTACCGGTACCTTACATCTCGCTTGTCATGGTGCCGCTGGCAGCGGCTCTCCGCCTCAGCCTTCCTGTTCCCAGAATTCTCCTCTCCTTGTCCCGCCTATACTTCCTGCCTGGCTACTGGCCAATCAGTGTATTATTTATTAACCAATCAGAGCAACACATTTAACATACAGAACATCCCACAGCATTACTTTGACCAGTTTTAGATCAGACCTCATTCAATTCAAATAGGTACCCAAACAAGGAGGTTGAGGGCTTGCAAATGGCCCCAGAGCTGCCCCAGAAGGAGCCCATGTTACCCCCATTTATGCTAGGTCTGGTATCTCCCCTGGAAGGTTCTGGATTTCACTGGAGGTTGGAGTTCACTTGTCCCTCTTGTTTGTGATGAAGTCATTGGGTCTCATTTCTTCAGTCTCTGTTTGCAAAGGCTGAAGAGGCACCACCTTCTATGACCAGCACAGGATGACAGGGAGCCAGGGTGGCTTTCCCTACATTCTTACATGTTGTCACCCAGGTGGCAGCTCAGTGGGGCACCTCTGCCCACACAGCAGCTCTTGGTTGTCATGGATCCTGGTGAGAACTGGTCACCTGCTGTCCACCTCGAAGCCTGCACTCCCAGCTAAGAGGGCCCCTGGGGCTCCCCAGGCTTCCCATGTTCTGGACAGCTGAATCTTCTGTAGGGTTGAGGAAGGGTTCCTATATCCAGACCTTCCAGAAACCCATTTCCTACCGAATCACCACCATTTTCTGTTTGGCACATGGTTTAGACAAAGGATTTTTGTATGTATCACTTCCCACCAGACTCTCTTAAGCAGAAGCCCGGGATTTTGATCCCGGGGTTGTTTTTCTGCCCATTAAATGGACACCTTGTTAACCCAGTGCCGTTCCTCATGCCTTTCTCACATGAGGGACAGCCTGGGCCATCGGAACATTCCCTTACTGTTAACATGAGTGACTGTGATCCCATTTATATGCTTCGGAAAAATTAATTTTTGCTTCTCAGAATCATGAGTGATATGTGAGTCGCATCATCCAGGCTTAATGTAAAATTATATACTTTCCCAAATACTTCATCTACATTTCAGAACCTAGTCTCTGAAAAGGTTTTTAATGATAGAATTTCAAGCTTTCATTTTAGCATACGAGAAAGCAAAGATTCCAAGCTATTCAATGATGGCACTGCTAATGTTTTGAGCCAGGTAACTGTGTGACTAGGTGGGGGGTGGGGAGTGGGTTGGGTGCTTGGGATCTTAGGGAATACTCAGCAGCATGTCTGGTGTCTGCCCTCCAGAAGCCAGTAGGACCCTCCACGTTGGGATCAAAGGCATCCCCTGACATTGTCACATGTCCTCTACACTTTTAGGGCAGAGGTAAAGGTCACAGGACAGGCCACAGAAAATTCACATGACCTCTATGGGTGATTTATATCATGATGTGCTTTGGACCCTTGTGACACGTGTGTCCAGGATGAACAGATTTAGGGAAGAGAATACAAGGGTCGGAGGAAGCTGACCACCTCCGTGTCAGCTCCAGGGCGAAAGCTCCACCTGCTTCATGGATATCAGCTCCCTGAATTCAACCCTCTCATGGGAAGTCTTGACCCGAAGCTGAAGTACAGCCAATACCTAGTTTATGCAAAGATCCTTCTGTATGTCCCCTCTCGGTCACCAGTTTAGAGGTCATATAAGGCCACTGAGTATGAGGAGCCATGCAGTGCCCGACCCACTGTCCTTTCTAATGGACCACGACAAACAAGAGTTAGCAGGGATTTCAGAGCAGAGACTTCAAGAGTTGAAAGCCAAGCCAGACTCTGGGGCCAGGTGTGAACCCTTGGGGCTCCAGGTGGGGAGGCTGCTCTAACATTTCTCTGCAGACCTGTCCAGGGCTGTGTCAGCAGCACCACTGGCCTGGTCCTGCTTAACTCTCTGGGTCTTTTGTCCCAATGACCCCAGCCCTACTGAAGCAAAATGAACTTTTGTACCAAGTTACTTTGGGTAGGAAAAAGAAGCTCTGAGTGGAAAACCTGCACTAAGAGGAAAAGAGTTGCTGGTTGTGTTAGCAGAAACTGGTTTCACTCTAATAAATCACTGCTTTAGAAAGAGCTCCGTCCAAACCTTTTCTGCCCTGCTTCCTTTTTATAGTTCTTTGAATGAACAGTATTGTCTGTGTTTCTGACTTTTATTTCTTTCCCAGCCAACTGGTTATAATCCACAGGGGAAAAACAAATTAGATTGATTCACTGCCATTGGCCCATGGATCACAATGCCCCATTTTCTACCTGGTTGGAGAAGAACATTCTAGAACCTTTGCACAAAATAAATAAGTGAACGATTAATTAATTGAATAAATAATGTCTCTTTACCTCTACAGTTGGAAAGTTGTAGGGGGTAGGGAGAAAGCATCAATTGGGGCCAGAAGGAATCTTGACATTCACTAACAACAGTCTGAGGTGATCCCCTCTGTGAGCTGGTCCTGTCAGAGAATGGCCACAGCTGAGGGAAGAAGCTGGAACATTTGATGAAAAAGTGGGGTTTCCACACAGTCTGCTCCCATAGTAACTGGGGCCTCACACATACACCCTCATTTCTCCCCTGCCATGCTTTTCTAGCTGAGGGTCTGGGAATAAATTCGGTGTCAGCCTTTAGTCACTGCCCCCCAGCCCCCCTCCCAAGCAATTCTCCGGGCACAGCTGCTAATAGTGAGAAAGAGCTCTGACAGGCTGAACAGGGTTTCACACTTCCCACCCTCTACTCCATAACCCACGTCACCCATGTTCTGCCACTTGCCAGTGGGCTACACCAGAGTCTTCCCTTTCCTTCCTCTCCTCCAAGGGCAACCGCTGCCTGCAAACGGAACCACAGCTAACTACCCACGGAAGCAGCAAGCAGAGCATCCAGGATCAGACAGGAAAGTGGTGTCACATCAAAATCAGTAAAGGGGCTATTTATAAACATCTGGATAGGGTAGAAAACTAAAAGAGCTAAGCTAGGAGCTAACATCAGCAGAGTCCAGAATCCCCACTTCACCAGGTACCAAGGAGGATGGTAAAGAGTAGAGAGTGAATCTGGAGGGCATGGAAGACATTGGCCACCACAGACCAAACCAGTCTCTCAGCACATCCCTCTTCACTCCCTGGGACTCACAGATCTCCTTGTCAGAGCCCTGCTGCACTCTGCCTTTGGAGAGAAGCCTCGAGATCATTTTCCACGCTGACCTCCTTCCTCGTTCCGTGGTGCTGTGATAATGGGCAGAGTCGCTGAAGGCTATTTCAGATAACCTCTTTTGCCACTGACAACATGAGGTTTGTTCTGCCATTAGAGTGACATGGGCCCAGGAGGAGGAAAACCCTGGGTTCATTTTCTTTCATCTATTTTCTCAGTGCACACCATCTTTCTCGGCAGCCTCCGTCTGACAGTTCTGGCTATGTGGGACACAGTGACACAGAAATGACTTTGGCCCATTTGCCAGCTGGGTTATTAAGTACAGATTCCACATGAGAAGAGAAACAACTATATACTTCTGAGTGTTAATCTTTTGGGGTTTGGGCTCACAAGACAGCCCTGGCTGGCATGGAACTTACAATGTAGATCAGGCTGGCCTCGAACTCACAGAGGTGATGGTATTAAAGGGGTAGGTCTCTTGTGTAACATTCAGAACATTGTTTCTTCAGACACCTTATCAATGCCCAGGAGACCTACAAGAGTGGGCTCTGTCTGAAGAACGTTCACCAGGCTCTCTGCCCAGCCTGGCTTGGCCGCACCCAAATTCACACCAGGAACTGTCGGTGGCTTTGCCTTTGATCAGAATAGGTTCATCAGGTTCATCATCAAGCATCATAATGATGAAAGTAGATGGAAGACTCTATGATCTCCATTACCAGAATCTCCTATTCTTGCTTGTTGTCTTCCGAAAGAAAACTGGAAGTCAGAAATCAGTAAAGAACAGGGCGCTTGTTTGGAATTTGGGGACTGAGGAGAGGAAGTGGCCCAGCTTCTCTCTGCCTTTCCAACTGCAGTGACAACTTAGACAAAAGATGAAACAAAGGCCGGGGTGGGGGAGGCGTGTGTGGATTTCCTGTGAGGCGAGTTACCAGAACTGTGGTATGAGAACTCACCTCCCAGGAGATGGCTGCTCCTCCGGCATCCGGACGCATGCCGCCATGGGATTTCTAGAGACATTATAATTCTTTCAAGTGTGTTTTTAAGGGTCCCTGTTACACTGCTACATCAGCACCTAGTAGACTGAGGCAGGAGGATTGTGAATTTGAGGCCATGCTGGGATACGTAGCTAGACCCTGTCTAAAGGAGGAGAAGAAAGAGAAACAGGAGGAGACAGAGGAAGAGGAGGAGGAAGAGGGGGAGGAGGAGAAGGAGGGAGGAGGGAGAGGAGGAAGAGGAGGAGGAGGAAGAAGAAGAGGAGGGGACAAGGAGTTCCCTGGTAGAGAGTAGACAGATTGACAAATCCATGCTAGAGGGCTGTTGGAAGAATGAGCTCATTCTGCTTGAAGCCGTGATCAGTATTCTGTGTGTGTGTGTGTGGGGGGGTAACTTGGGGGGGGTACTTCCGCTTGCAAGATGGCCAACTGGGTTTCAGGCTCAGGAGCCTTCACTTCCTATTAGAGGGTCCACAGTCTCGATGGATCTCTAGGGTGGAAGGCACAAGTACAATGGTGTCTTCCGGCATGTCTGACTATTAGATTTGTAGATGTCACTTACTTCTCTGGACCTCAGCTACTTTATCAGTAAATAGCATGGAGTGCCAACCCCCTTCAGTTGGTGGAGTAACTTAGCTGTCCCCCAACACTGCGGTACTAGTGGGCACAGCTCTCTGCCAGTACTACTAAGACTCGAACAAGCATCTTCATGACCTTTGGAAGTCAAATCTATCAGACACACAAAGAAGAAGGATGGCAAATTACATGTCACCTAGTGCCAGTCCACCCCAGTTTGCTGAGTAATTAGCAGGTCCTGTTTGCAGAGAGCTACACCAGTTGTGAGTTTATGGTGTGCCCACCAAGGGGGTCATTGTGTTTGTCAACCTGTCCATAAACTACACTGTAAAGATTTGAATAACAGAGCAGAACTGTTTCAAAGGAGTTGTTACCATCCATCAAGTCGATAATTTACAATTTTAGAAAAATCCCCCAAATACAAATTTACACAAATTTGAGTTGTTCTACACCCTATCAGACCATTAATCTAAAATTAAAAGTCCTTTATATTTAATCAGAGCCGAGGCTTTAAAAAAAATGTTGAAATATGTTTCAGCGAGCTAAGCCACAGGAGCATGAGGGGGAAAAAAATGACTCCGGAGAGTTCCATAAAACTTGCCAAGGCAGCCATAAATATATTCATGGTGAGGTCTGTTTTGTGTACAATTTATATGCAATTGGCTGGCTTGATGGAGAGGATTTATGCTACTGTATTGCTTCTTCTTTGCAAGTAGGCAGTGTGGCAGAGGGCAAACGCACAGATCACAGAGCCGCAGCTAGGCTTGAATCCTGTGTCTTGAATCATCTTCCTTGAAATTTAGGGGAGCCGTTCTGCTCTCCTTTTTAGCCTCTCTTCCATGAAAGGGCAGCTGTGAGCAAAGCAGAGATTAGCCATCTGTGGATGTGCAGAGTCTGAACCATGCATGAGTTGAGACCAAGTAGGAGAGCCCCCAGTAACTTCAAAGCACCCTGACAGAGCCGCACTCAGAACTCACGAACCTTCATCTCTTGTCATTTCAGGCCTCCCATCCCATATTCCCCCAGTGAACCCCCCCTTCCTCCTTCCCACGTTACTCACCTCTAGAGATACAGGAATGAAAGTTAGCATCTGAGGGGTGCTTTCACAACACCGCCAGTCTTGGATCTAAGGTGTCATTATTTAGAGAGCACTCATCCCTCCAATGTCTTTTCATCTCCAGAACCTTTCCAGGCAAGATCTATTTCTGACTTTTCCAACCATGCCTTCTAACTCCCAGCTTAGGAACATTCTGGACCTGCAGGACTGAATGCTAACTGTGTGAAAGGCTCCATCAGTGACATTAGACTGTAAAGATGTATAAATGGCAGACTCTTCCTGTACCCTCCCAAATCAATCTTATTAGTTTGGACATGTGGGTTTCACTTGCAGCCATGTGTAATCACCAAATATGAATACTAGCCACAGGGCTCAGCCCACTGAAAACATTTCCAGCGTAAGCCACCTGCCACTGTCTGGTCCCACCCACACACCTCTGTTCTAAACTCGACTTTCTGAGGAAAAGTCATTATAGACTACACTACTCCATGGTTAAAGATGAATGTTTCTTATCATGAATGAGAGTTTATTCAATCAGTTCGTTCTGAGTGGAGGTCGCCAGAGTCCTTTCAGTGCTGCCTGAGGGCCCTTCGTTGTCTGGATTATGTCATAGATGGGTACTATCATAATAAGATCCTTGGTACCTGATTGGGCCTCGAGATGGATCTGGGTTACATCGTCTTTCTTTTCAGTGTTGACACACTGGCAGGCTGCCAGTGTTTATGTATCCAACACTGCATAATGTTGTGTCTGCTCTGCCCCTTCCAGGGGAGCATATGTTTTTAGTGACAGGTTCCATCAAATTCAAATGTCAGTCTGGAGGAATTATGACCGAGTGAAATTATCCTAAGCTCCATGCTTAAGATCTATTTTCTACTGAAATAAAAATTGAACATCCATATTAGTCTAAAGGAAAAGAACTGAAAGAATGAATATCTATATCTAAAGATAGATGGATGGATGGATGGATGGATGGATGGATGGATGGATGGATGGATAGATAGATAGATAGATAGATAGATAGATAGATAGATAGATAGATAGATAGGTATTAAAAGGGATTTATTAGGTTGCCTTACAGGATGCAGCTCACGTGGCTGTCCGACATGGGAGAGGCTGAGAATCCGGTTGTTTCTTCTCTGCAATCCCAGTCTGGCACTGGAGGCCTAGAGGGTCCCTTGAGAGCTGCTGGTCTTCAGACTTCTGCTGCAGGCCTGAAGAAGTAGCTTCTAATATGGCGAAGGAATGCTGCTGCAGCAGCAGGGTGGTGGACTTTGCAAGTGCAAGTGAGAGCAAGCAGAGTTCCCTTCGGCCATGTCCTTTTATCCAGGCTGCCCGCCGCCAGAGAGTGATGTCCACATGTAGGATGGGTCTTCCTGCTTCAAATGATCTGATTAAGACACTTCCTCACAGGAGTGTCCCAGTGGCTTATGGTTTAGTTAATTTCAGATGCAGTCAAGTTGACAACCAAGATTAATCAGCACACCATCCTACTCAATCATGTATACATATTCATCCTAAAAATTGTCAAATAAAACCATTAAACATTATCCAAAGCACTCTCTCTCTCTCTCTCTCTCTCTCTCTCTCTCTCTCTCTCTCACACACACACACACACACTCATTCACTGCACATTTGTGCACATTTGATGCACATATACACACATGCACACAGTCAAATTTGTGTCCTCACACATATACACTCCCACGCGTCACTTCAATGCCAAGAGGAAACATGATCTCAGTTGTTAGTTTCTTCTTTTAATATTGATTTCCTTTGTGTATTATTCTAGTAAGAATTTTAAATAAGTGATTATTTAAGGAAAGAGAAAAAAGACAAGACTCTGTAGGAAGAATTGGTTTGGATTCTATTGTGGGACATTTTTTTATGCTTCAATAACAATGGCAGCAACAGCAATAATAATAGCAGTAACAACACCAACAATAATAATAATGGAGAAATGATAAGTGTAATGTAGGAGTTTTACTACTTTCAACAGAAAAGCCCCTGAACCTGCTCATCCTTCAGGGGCTGACACTTAACCCGGTTTCACACAGTTTCCCTCAAGCAAAGCTGGAACAGTGAGAAGTCACTAGAACTCTGCTGTTCTGCTGTGCGGGGGGGAGCCCAGGGCCATCTGCATGCTGGACAAGCTCCCTACTTCTAAGCCCACCCAGAGCCCTGCCTAGAACATTTCTGTCCTTAGGTGCCTGGATCTTAAACAAAGATTGTCATTTCCAAGGATGTAACATTCACAGTCCTTGTGGTTTTGATTGACAGTGGAGTTTGAGGCAAAGAGTCCTTCAGGATGAGGCTGGCCTGCCTCACGGGCAGTGGTTCCCCAAGCATGTCTCTATGGTCACATAATCCACACGTGGGTGGAAACAGGCTCCACCCAAGACCACCTGAATCAGAAACTGTGAGAGGCAACTCAGCAATCTTTCAACTCAGAGTTTAAGCCTTAAGTGAGAAAACTTGGCTCTCCCCTGTGTATATCTGTGAAACCAGGTCCCTGAAGCCTGTGCTTACTTAAGCAAAAATGTCTCTCCAGGGAGTTCAGGTCCTGAGGCAGTTGCCTTCCGAAAATTGACAGAGTGAAGAATATGTCTGCTGCCCTTTCATGATGAAAGTCCAGGGGATCAGAGTCCAAGTGGAGAAGCGTCCTATAGGTGCCCCTCAATGGAGGAACCAGTGCCACTGTCCCCTCCACTGGAGAAAGGATGTTCAGCAGCCTACTTGCTAGCTACCATCAATACATTCTGTTGCTATGGTTAGGGAAGAGCCACCTGCATCCTGTGGGTTTGTTCATGACAAGCTTTCTCTTCTTCTGTGTTCTGAAGCACATCTGTCTTAGGTTCCTTCCTTGAATCTAAATAGTTTGTCATACTTAGCTTTCCCAGGAGTATGAAGGAGTGTGGGTTGCTCATCAGCATTTTACAGATGTTTATCTGTCTGTTGACTGATTTGTTATCCCCCACACCATGTCGCATGCAGCTGCTGCTAGCAACCAGACCTGCATCTCCACAGGACTCAACTCCACAACTGTGTGTCAGCTCCCCAGCCTTGCACGCACGCACTCCCTCATTGGCCCATCCTCACTCTCGAATCCTGTGCTTTCAAAGCCTAAGTTGCTCACTTTCACTCTTGCCTGCACACCTGCCCAAACTGGAAGGAAGCCCATGACCTTGTTAGCATTGCTTTACAGAGGGAGAAATCATGACACCCGGAGGTGTGGACTATCACATAGAGAAAGGACCCGACCTCTCCTCCAGGACACACTGCTTCACTGTCTTCCTGGCAGAGGTGGCTGGATAAAGCCTCCATCTACATCTGCATCCTGCTCTTTGAGGAAGCTGACTCTGTGTGGTGCAAAAGAACCTGCCAAGTAGTTGCTTCTGACATTTCTCTCAAACCCTGTGTCCTAGGAAGACTCTGGAATTCTTAAGTGTAGGAGACAGCCTTCTGATCAGATGGCTTTCATTTGATGTTTCCAAACCCCCTCCATTGCAGAGCTCGGCCTTTCGGGTGAGGAGGATTGTCACTGTTGGAAGCAGGGTTGGAATTGAATTCTGTGTTGCTGCTCTTAGCTTCAGTTCTTAGCACACACAGGATGGGAGGGGGAGCAGACCATGATTAAGCAAACAGCACCTTTACTAGGCACTTCCCTGTCTTGTCGCTAGTGGATCTTCCACACACAGAGTTAAAGGAAAGCCAGGAAGTACACTTTCCACATTAGAACCTGCCATCTCCTGCTGCCTGCAAGGACTCCTCTGCCAAGGCAGAGCGAGGTGAGGGAATTACAGGGATCAGAAGCTGGCCCCAGGGGAGATGACAGGAGAGTCCCTTTGGCACATGCTCCTGTCTTCCAGCTGGGGTTTCACTCAGCTCTTCTTACCAGCATCTCCTTCCCCTCCCCCTTAGGTTGTCCCTTCCAACAAGATGGCAGCCGTAAGTGTGAGGCTTGCTGAGGCCAAGCTGAGAATTGGAGTTTCCTTAGTTCCGAGATGAAATCTAGAAAGTAGAGGAACCCTTAAACAGATGTGGTAGTGTCCCCTTCCCCTTTTATCATGTCCCTCTCCCTTGCGGCCCTGTCATTGGTGCTGTGCAGAGCCCTGTGACCAGTCTGTGCTTTAATGGACGGAACGTGTGCACTTCTGAGTGTGAGGTTCTCCTGAGAGGCCCTGAGGGAGAAAGAATTGGGGTAACCATGGCTAGTTACTCTTCTGTATTGTTGAAACTCTACACCTGTCAAGGAACAGGGATCTGGGAACCAGACATCTTTGTTCTCACCCCTTACTCTCCACCTCCTCTCTTTGTATGTCGGAGTAGACATGACAATGTAGAGTTTATTCAGTGGTCTATTGAGTATATGTCAGGCTTCAGTAGAAATTAAATTTATCTAGAACCCAAAGCTTTTGATGAGATGATTCCAGGTTCTGCCCTCTTGACCTCAGGGCTCCCTCTGATGTCTTTCCTCCTGAGATGGTTTCTGGTTCTTTTCTCCTCCCCCTGGATTATGCCTGAGAGCTCCAGGCTCCAGAGACAGAGCCTCTGAACACACATGCCCCTGGCCTTTTTAGGAAAGGCTCCCCAGTTCTTAGGGATCCCAGCCTCCCAGCAAGCCCCAGGACAGAAGCCTATTCTCTGCCACCAGGCTGGAGAAGATGAACCAAATGGGTTGTATGCTAAGTTACCTGCCCTTTGTCCCCAGGCAGCTTTTAGAAGCCAGGCTAATTTCCCCCTCCCACCAGTCTAACAGCAGGTCTTGTGCAGCTATCATTAATTCATGTTACTATCAGGAACAAGATTGTCTCCCAGAAGTTACCCGTGTAATAAAGCCTGGGAGCAAGTGTGGATATTGTTCTTCTAAGATGGATTCATAAAACCAATGGACTACAGACATACCTGCAAGGAAGATTTATACCAAATAATTACGTGATCGTGGGTGCTGACATTTTTATTTTAGGTAAATAAGTTATTTATAATAGAATTGTTTGTCTAGGTCAAAGGCCAGAAGCAAAGAGATATTGAGATTCTTGGGACCTGGAAGAACCCAACGGTGAGGTACTAGAGACAGCAAAGCAAGTGTTCTATAGCAAACCGAAGTTTCTCATTTATTACAGAGGGTTCCAAAAGGAAAAATAGCTTTCCTGTTGTCCTGCCTGTTGTTTTCCAAGCCAAACAGCAGCTCTCCAGTGACAGCCCAGGCTCTATCAGCAGACACAGTGCTTCTTAAGTCTTGCTTCTGCAGCAACAGATCTGCCACTCATCTCTTCAGTGGTAACATGAGCAGGGGTGGGAAACAGGCCTTTTGTTGATAGTAAATGCCAAAAGCCCAAGCTGGGAACATATGGAAGAATTCCAACTTTAAGAAGTGACCATTGTTATCTCTCTCAAAAAACTCCTTCAGTGCTGTTTTGTGAACATGTGGTAAGGTGTGTGTGTGTGTGTGTATGTGTTGCATTGCTAGGGATTAAACCCATTGTCTTTCACATCTAGGTAAGTGCTGTACAACTGAGCCACATCCCAAGCCCCACTTTTTCCTTTTCATTTTGAGACAGGGTCTACTCACTAAGTTGTAGAGAATAGCCATAAACTTACTCTATAGCCCAATTAGACCTTGAATTTGCAATCCTCCTGCCTCAGCCTACCAAGTAGCTGAGATTACAAACTTACACCACTGGATATTTCTTATTTCTGAAGATTATCTCTTCTACTTAATGTTCAGAAAATCTCCAATCATTATCAGCCAGTATTTATGAAAAATCAGGTAAAGGACAGAGGAGGCTGGGGACTGGAAGTCCCAGGCTCAACTTTGCTTCTATGAAAATTGGGTGGGCTCATGAAATCCTAACAATATGTTTTCCTAAACAAGAACTGTACAATGATAACAGCAGTGTGGATGGAGGAACCTCACAAGGCTTCTGATAAAGAGGTATAGGCAATTAATGGCTACTTAGGGAGAATCAGTCTTCTCCAGGAAGAAGGCCCCATAGGTTATCCAGTCCTGAGTGGTCAGCCCTAAATTCATATACACATGAGCAACACTACACGAACTCAGCAGGCTGTATTACATATGCATGTATGTAGCGTGTGTGTGTGTGTGTGTGTGTGTGTGTGTGTGTGTGTGTATGTGTGTGTAAAACAATACTATTAAAGAAGAGGTCATGAGGTTGAGGGGGACCCAGAGAGAGTTGGAGGGGAGAAAATGAGGAAGAAATGATGTAAATGCAGTACTCACATATGAAATTCTCAAAAATAATAAAAATAAACTTTTTAAAAAACAAAATTAAAAGTGCAAAAAAGATAAACCACCTCTGAGAACACCAATGTACGTAAGTGTAATACTGAGCTGTACACTATGTCATGGGACTCCTCAGTTTTCACTAAAATTCTGTATGCAAAAAAAAAATCATGACCTTGGGCAAATGATTTAGAAGCTAATGACTTGGGCCTGCTGAACTACTAGAGAAGCTGGGTGAAGGGAGAAGGGATGAGCGTCTGCAGGGTTTCCAAGGCAATGGGCTCTTCCACCACATCACGGACGTCACTCCACATGACAGGACCTGCGTGGTGAGGTCTTTGTTCCCAGGGTTTTGCACTATTATTTGATTAATAATTATGCAAATCCTTAGGAGGGTGACAAGGAGCAAGGGCTCACAGCCCAAAGTCTACAGAAGCCAATGGCTGTGGGACCAGGTTTTTGCAAAGAGTGAGAATTTCGGTGTGTGGTCATTCAACAAGGAATTCAATAAGGACTGCCAGCTCAGATCTGCCTCCCTATCTGTTGGTGACTCCGAGTTTCTACAGACAGAGAGGGAAGAGGCCACTTGTGATTGGCTGGCAAGAAGCAGCTCAGGAGTCTTTGCTCCTCTTACCTCCTCCCATTGTGTGCTCCGGGTGGTTATCACACTCTGCATAGGACATTTTGAGCTTTTGTTGTGGAAAGGCAAGGGCCTGGCTCCTTTTGCATGTGTCCATTCTAATGGCTGTGAGGCAATAATAACTGACGGTACCAAGTGTGTACTCTGTAGCCATTGGCTCCATCGTAACCATAGTGTCTTGCTAGCTAGCATCCTTATTGTGAGCAGTTTATATACCAGGCACCCAAGAGGCTAGATCTCTTGTCCATAGACACACGTCAGCAGATGATCTAGATCTCAAACCCTGAGCCCTTCTCCACAGCCTGTGCCCCAGGCATCTAGCTCTGCGTCACGTAAATCACAGGGAGGAAACTGACAGAGTGAACATCCTTGACAGTGGAGTGAATCTTCCAGGGAAAACTCGGCATCCCACAGCCCACCTCCATCAGACCCGAAGATGCCTGTCTTAGGGGGTGTCAACACCGGCTCATCCATTTAAAATAAGTTTCCTGAACAGAATGAGGTGAGGCTTGGAGTGCCTTCTAAATAGGCTACTGTCAGAGTTCCAGTCCCTTCTGAGAGACTGGCCCTTGAGATGTGTCTGTCTCCAACCTCAGCTGCGTAGCCTGCTCTCTCCCGAGCCTACTAATTGGCGTGGGGGACTCTGTTCCCAAAGCTGCCGGCCATTAGCAGCGCTGCGCAGGGAAGGGCTTTTCTCCCCCGCCCTCTGGCCCCCACCACGTTTCACAGTCTCTGGCTGGCTTGCCTGGTGACAGATGCCTGCCCATGAAGAGCTTTACAGAATCTTCCAGGCCCCCGCCACTCCCCGAAGCACTTTGTTATTGAGTACATCTCATTAGCAGGCTCCATTTTCTGGTCTCTCACATGCTCCCTCACACTTAGCTTTATTGTGGCCCCACTTGTCACCTTCCCCAGCCTGGCTTTTAATAATGTAAATCTCCCCTCTGATGACATGACTGCTTATTACTTGCTGTCTGGCGCCACACGAACTCACCTAATGCTACCTCTGAAGAGCCGAGTCCCCAGAGAAGGAACCCGCCAGCTCCTCACCACATCCTCAAGGACTCTTCAGCTCTGCAGGCATCCTGGAAGAGAAGCAGGTCAAGGCCACAGCCAGGCAGTTGACTTTGGGCAAGTCACTGGAGTACCGGAAATCCCACTGTGGAGCTACGGAGGATGGTGATCGCGGTGACAGTGGGTAATTCTTTGGCAGAGCTGCTGTGGGGAAACACACGGAAAGCAGATAAGAACCTCCGCTAAACTGCAAGGTTCGTAGCTGTGAAGAAGTCACAGCAAGGGTGCTGATACCAAACTGTCCTTGTTAACACAAAACAGACCGTCCCACAGCAAGCCTGAGTGCATCTCAGCCTCCACCTTCCAAACATGTCACATGGATCTGGACTTTCTCCAGGTGGATAAACAGAGCCCCCACTCTCTGGACCTTTTATAAACGATGACACCTGCATTTTCATGCAAAGAAAATTCAATCCAACAGGTTCTGTAACACACAACTGAACTGTGCTTCCAATCTCCGAGTTCTCTTTAGGTGTGGCTCTGCGATCCTGTAGTGGTAACTGCTGAGATGGAGCAATGCCTTTGTGAGATATTGCTTAAAAGCGCTAACTCTCAGGAGTTGTCTCAGGTCTCCCCTGCATTTCCTAGTGTTGGAGTTTTTAGAAACCTACAAGCCTTACTAAGTCCAATGGGACCTTCCTGGTCTCTTCCATTCTCCTTTCAGTCTCATGAAACCATAGAGATCTGCTTTCAGGGAAAGTCATTTCAGGGCCCGAAGAATGCTGGCTGCAAATGCATGGGGACGAGAGTTCAGATCCCTGATACCTGTAGAAAAGCTGGGTGTGGACACACATGCCTCTAGCCTAGGTGCTGTGATGGGGGATAGAGACGGGAGAATCACTGGGGCCTCGTGGCTGCCAGGCTAGCTAAAAAATGACAGCTGTGGGTTCAGTGAGAGACCTTGTCTCAAGAGAATGAAGTAGAGAGAGATTGAGAAGGACACCTGACATCTTCCTGTATTCTCTGTGGTCATAGCTATTGAGAGAGAGAGAGAGAGAGAGAGAGAGAGAGAGAGAGAGAGAAACAAATTTCATATCACTTTTAGAAATTTTATCAGGGAAGTATATAAACTTCCATCTTGTATAAAACCTGATTTTAATTTACTTTAATCTTATTGCCTGTCCTCTATAAAGCTAAGGAGACATCCTGAATAAATAAGAGGAGAACAGAAACTCATATTTGTGAAGTACAGTGCCCCTTGTCAGGTTAGCAATGTAGTCTTACATTATGACAAAGAGAAAGGGGCTCTTTAAATAATGGCTGGGAAATTGCATCCTTATTCCCTCGCAGGGAGTTTTTAGAAATGGGCACTTCATCAAGGTCTTTCACCATGAATTTGTCAGAATGCCGCAGCATGGATGGCTGTGGAGGGTTGCTAGGCTTCTTGATACAGCGGGGGCTGTGTGGGATGAGAAGAATACACCGGGGAGTGTGGGCTGTTAGATCTCCCATCTCTCCAATGTCATCAGAGTGTGAGAAAGGCACTGAGACCAGATAGGGTGAGCACAGCCATCCCATTGCCTGATCAAGACAGAGAAGAAGGAATAAAGCATAAGAAATACCTCATTTGGCCTTTAGGTGCTCTGATCAAACCTTGTACGGATTACTCACCTTAAAAAAAAAATGTAAGTATACATAGGTAGTTTTGGTGGGAGGAAGGAGAGAAATCATTTTTAATTAATCGCTTTGTATGTGTGTGCTTAACTTTGCTTTATAATGTTTTCATGCGGTGGAGGGGGTGTGGTACGTGGGGGTGGGTGTACAAGCACACAGAGGCTAAAAGTTGACTCAGGCTAGGTTGGCCGGCCAGTGAGCGCTAGAGTTCTCTAGATCTGCTACCCCACCCCATCCCCACCCTACACTAACACTGGAGTAATAGGAGAAAACCATCATGTCTGACTTTTTAAACATGGTGCTGGGGATTTGAACTCAGGTCCTCAGACTTGCACAGCAAGTGCTTTTATTCACTGAGCCATCGTCCCGTACCCATCTGGTGTGAATGTGATGTACACAGTCTATTTTGCAGCAGTAGATCAGAGGGAAAGGAACCTATTGCCTCCCCCACCCCCAATCTCTGATTTTCTACCTTCTTTTCTGAAGATAATACAGCCATCCCTCAGTACTTCTGGGTGACTGAGCCTGGGAACCCTGCATATTCTATAGGGCATGGATGCTCAAGTCCCATAAATAAAAGTGACACGATATTTACATATAAGCTGTGCAATCCTCCTGAACATTGGTTGTAATATATGGCACCACGCACCTGCTGTGCAGATAGTTACTGTGTTATATGTGATACTGTAGCACTTGGGAACTGATGATCAGGGAAGAAGTCTAGATGTTTAGGACATATGTGCTTTTTTCCTGGCTCTTCCCAGTCTGTGGTTAGTTGAATGCAGGTGGACACTCCAGGTGTGGGGAGCTGTCTGCACTGTTTGGCTCTGTGTGCTGCTTTAGAAGCAGTTTTTATGTCTTTGATCTCCACATCTGTCTGTCAAGGGAGGTAGCACAGCAGGTCTACCTCAAGGATAAGGATGCCAAGGCCCACACACCATGCGTTGATGGTGATGCCCAAGTGAGAACCCACTCCTGGTTTGCTCTGTGCCCACAAAGCCTGTACCTGTGAGGAATGAAAGGTGTCTGTTAAAAACAATGAACTCCTCTGTGATCCTCTAAGTTTTTTTTCTTCACAGCTAGATCTTACCTAAAAACAGGAGGAACCCAGGAAAGGCCTCCCGATCTATCCCAAGGGCACCGTGGTCCTGCTTTTCACCTGCAACCTCCTTTCTCTAGGCAGGGGCTAGCCCCCTCAGCTCAGCCTTCAACCCACGTGTGAGGTCGAGGGCAGCATGGTTAGTATTCCTGTCACCTGCCTCACAGGGAATCCTGGCATCCCATCCCTGCCCTTTGCTCCAGTGTGGAGAAAACGGGATGCTTGGTTGGAGTTAGCGACTGCCCAGCTCTGTGGTTTGATTGTGTTGTCTAAATGGATGACCTCTTGGTGTGTACATGTGTGCTTGCATTCGTGTGTGTGTGTGTGTGTGTGTGTGTGTGTTTGTGCGTGTGTGTGTGTGTGTGTGTGTGTGCGCGTGCGCGCGCCCGCATATGCACATGCGTGCTTGTGCATGTGTGTTGTGGGCCTTGCTTATGTTAGGGAAGCGTTTGACCATTGAAATACCCAGCAACCTTTGCTTTTATAGCCTCCTCTGGTAATCTTTCCTCTTTTCCTCACCATTCTTCCTGTGGTGGCTTTTTGAACAACTTCACTACATAGTCTTAGCCACACAAGTCAGGCTGGCCTCAGATTTTCAGCATTCTCCTGCCTCTGCCCCGAGTACCAGACTTGCCAGCATTTATCACCACACCTCACTAATGAGTCTATTCAGTTTGCCTGCTTCCTTTTGGGGAAGTTTCTCTACATGACTCAGGACCTCACAGATGTGAAGTCTTAAGGAAAACCCCAGTCCTGCCCAGAATGAGACCAAAATGATTCTAAATAGCAATTTGAGTCAGTTGCTGCATCTATATCTATACCTTGACCAGTTTCTCCTGAGCTGAGCTGACTCTTTTTTGTTTTGTTTTGTTCTGTTTTGTTTTTTGAGACAGGGTTTCTCTGTGTAGCTTTGGAGCCTTTCCTGGGACTCACTCTGTAGACCAGGCTGGCCTCCAACTCACAGAGATCTGCCTGCTTCTGCCTCCTTTGTGCTGGGATTAAAGGCGTGCGCCACCACCGCCCGGCTCCTAAGCTGATCCTTAACTATGTGTAAAGGAATCAGAATACAGAGATATAAAGGACTGGAAGGATGCAGTGTTCATCTCATGCTCTACCCCATGACCCTGAGTAGGAAAACCATCTTCTTACCCAGCGCTGATTACAGCCAAGTGGCCGAGTGGTCCCTGGTTGTGTGCTTGTCCTTGGAGGGCTCTCAGTATGGGTGTTCACATAAGGAACTTCAGTGAGCTCCTACATCAGAGCGAATGCAGAGTTCTTTGCCCCTGACTGCCTTGTCCAGTCTTTCTGATTGGCGAGGGACCCTTTGAACTGCCAGCCTGCCCAAAGCCCTCCTGAATGCTAGAGCTGAACCCAGACCTCCAAGCCAGCAGCTTCTGGGGAGAGAAACAGACAACGGAGTCTCACTAGGTCTGTGACGTGACAACTAGGGACCAACAACAGCGTCTGCTGACCGTGACCATGTGTAACATTGGTGGCAAGTGATGGCAGGGCCCACTCCTCAGCCTCCAATAAGGCGGGTGGCAGCCGGCTGTCACCTCCTCATTGATGGAGGGTGTGTGCGGCTTGAGAGAGTGATGTGAAGCCCCGCTCAATGAGTGTCTCACAATCCCTTTCTCTCGGCCTCAGGATACCATCCGCCTGAAAGTGCTGAAAAGATTAATGAGCAAGACATATAGACCACGGCTGCCCCGAGCAACAGCTGTCTCGCACCAGCCACTGAGTAATTAGACAAATGAGGCCAAGTGGCTCCCAATCAGAGAGGTCCACACTGACAGGCTCCCCTCTCTGGGTGTCCGCCCCTTCTTTCCTCCTCTCAGACTGTCCCTTCAGCTAGGTGATGTCATTGTCTGTCCCAGGTCCACTTTCGGAAGTGACTGTGGTCTTGACCCCCCCCCCCCCGAGAGCTGAGCTAGTCTCAGAATGTGTGTGGCAGCTCCTACTCTCCAGGAGGAGCAGGGCGGAGGGCAGGGTCAAAGACGTTGCCAAGAATCTAGCAGTGTTTGCAACAAAAGCAAGGGCTCCTGGCAAGATGTCCGAGGAACTTTCTTGATCATAAGTGGTGTCTCTTAAGCTCTTTAATTACAGAGGATTAAGCAGGAAGTGGAGTGCAGGACTAAAGGAATAATGGCAAAAGGGAGGCCAAGCAGAAAAACCCAATTTCCTTCCTAAAAGGGGGAAAATCCTCCATTTATTTAAATGAACTGCAGAGAAAAGGATGAAGTGTGGCATTTTCCCCTAGCTCGGAGTTCAATGGGATTTTAAAGAACTGTGTATCTCCTTAGCTAGACATAAGGCTGGGTCTTTAGCTCATCTGCAGAAAAAGGGCCGTGTGTTTCATTAAGATGCAGGCATATGCTTCCCGTTCAAATGGCTGGCTGAGCCAGTGCCTGCCTCCCTCTTCGCCACGTGGGCTTCTGCCTCGCCTAGCTCACATTTCACATTCAGCACCACCAGTTACCTAGAAATGGCATGCAAAATTGCAAAATAGAAAAGCAGTGGGCCATGAGGCTCCATCAGTTCTGCCTGGAGTCGCAGCAGCATCCTTGACTTGTGTGGTTCATAGCTGGATGGGGAGAGGCACTCACAGGAAGCCTGGGGGGCCCAATCACCTATCAGAAGTGGCTGTGTGGATACCTGCTTGTAGCGTACCGTGGTGTAACTGGGACAAACCTATTCATGAGTCGAGTTAAAATCAGGCTATAGAGAGTGAGGGGGAGCAAGGACATGTCATAGTGGCTATTGTCCAGTACACAGTGGCTGTGGGACTTGAAGGAGCTATCCTGGTAGGATCCTAGTCACATCTTGTACTTACTAACTATCCATATTTATAGTATCTGTCCTGGGGTCCTTTTTGGGTGACATGGTACCCAGAAACCAGGTCAAGGCATTATGTAGCTTTATCATCAGCATTGTCTTTGGAAAATAATAGTCTGCCGAGACACAGAGGGAGGCAGGGAAAGGGAGCAAGCTGTGAGGAGAGTAGGAATTGAGTCCTCTATGCACTCAATGGGGAGAGTGAGGCTCCGAGAAGCTGGACTATGGGAGGTAGAAGCCAGAGGAGAAAACATGGGGCCCTAGAGATAAGTCTGGCCCAGTCTTACCACCTACAGCTACAGCAACATTGGCCGCAGTGTGTCCTTAGCAGTGTGGACTGTCAACTTGACTCAGCCTAAAATCACCCAAATAAAGAGTCTCGATTGAGTATCTCTATCATTTTGGCCTGTGGGCACGTCTGTGAGGGATTGTCTTATTATTAATAGATGCAGAAGGGCCTAGCCCATCATGGGTGGTACCATCCCTAGGCAGGGTGTCCTGGGGTTGTATACGCAAGCTAGCTAAGCATGAGCCAGCAAGTGATTCAGAGAAGAGAGTCAGCAGTGTTCCTCCAAGGTTCTGGCTTCAATTTCCTGCCTTTGCGTCCCTCAGTGATGGACTGTGACCAGGAAGTGTAAGCCAAATAAACTCCCTCCTCCCCCAAGTTGCTTTTAGGCAGAATGTTTATTACAGCAACAGGATGAAGCTATAATGTAACTGTATGATATCCATTTCCTCCACTGGAAAATCTAGACAAGTGTGCCTGTGCTCTGGGTCACCAGGGGGACTAAATAAGATCATGTAGATGATGGCACAGGCCTGGTATAACGCAGCCCCTCACCTCCAAATGACAATAAGTATTTTATGGTCTCACATAGGAGAATCATAGTTTTAATCCCAGGAGGCCAGCCATGTCATTTCATCATGACCCCTGGCCTCCATTCCACACTGGAGTATGGTGATCATAAAGAGAATCGCAGGCAAGGTATGGCACCAGACCTCTGATGAGCCTGGTACCCTTGGAATGATTCACGGTTGAGCTTTGTACACTGAAGTTTAGTCCCCAGGCCTCAGCGAACAGGGCTGAGATGGACAAGAGGATGACCTCACTCCACTGTGCACAATATGTATTACTCTGAACATTCCTGTATGTTTAAAATGTTTTATTAAAACGTGTACGACCAGGGGCTTGGGAGATGGTTGGAACAGTGAAGAACTTGCCATGAAAGCATGAATACCAGAGTTTGAGTCCCCAGTACCCAAAAAAATTTTAGGTGGGCTTGGAAGCCCACCTGTCTTCCCAGCACATGAGAGGCAGAGATAGGGGATTCCTGGTAGTCTAGCTTCACCAAGCTCTGTAGTCAAATGATAGACCCTTCATCCATATATATGATGGAGAGTGATCAAAGAAGACTCAACATCAACCTTTGGCCATGCACATAGGTACACATATGCTTGGACTCACATACATGGGACCCCATATGTGTGTACAGCACACACACACACACACACACACATACACACACATACACACACACACACACACACACACACACACACACACACACAGAAAAAAACATAACCATGCTTTGCCCCAAAGCATGATGAGAGTTTCCTCGGTTCAAACAACTAGTTAGATAAGGTACAAGATTTGAAAAATAATCCTCTCAGGCATTCACAACTTGACACATTATATTATTGAAATCACTTGTCTCTGCAGTTATCTGCCCTGCCCTATGCATTATGTGTCCTTCATGCCTAACACACTGCTAAGCATATAGTAGATACTCAAAGAAAGTGTCCATCACATGCTGGACTGAGGAAACAGCATAGTAAAAAAATAAATAAATAACTGAGAACAGAGCTAAATCCGTCTCCCAGGACTGTAGCCTCCAGATTGCTGCTAGCCTTCAGCTTGATTTCTGCCCACCTTAAGGCTACAAAGCAGGTGGTCCGTTTCCATGACTGCCACTGTCCTCATCAATGGGGCGGAGTTGAACTGGTCATAAGTACTAGAGATGCTTATCTTCTGTGACTCTGAAGGTGGGTTAGCGTGTACAGCCTCCTGATTTCTACGGACACACACTCTCATCCCCCTAAATGAAGCTTCTCTGTGCTCCTGTAATGGGATCCCAAATAACATGTTGCAAACCAATCTTTTATCACACTTGCCCCTTGGAACGCATTTCAAATGCTGGCCATTAAAAACAGGCCGTTTCACGGGGCTTTAATGATGGCACTAATAACTGTGGATTTTGTCTCCCAGAGCCCTGATGAGCCGAGCTAGGGAGTAAATTATGAAGCTAACTTTTATGTGCATGGTTTATTGATCTTTGAGCTTCAAGGGAACAGCACCAGCCCCTATAGCCTGACAGTCCAGATTAGCTTTTCATCTATGTAATTGGGCCACCAGGGCACAGTTAATTTTTAATTTATATTAATAGGAAGACAAAGAACACAGTGTGCCTTCTCTGCCTTAAAGTAATGGACATATCAAAATATTCTACCTGGTAATTATAAATAAACCATCCTTCCCCTGACCCGGTGAGGATTAGTTTGCTGATTCATTGTGTATTTCACCATCATGTATCATGAGAAAGTTCACTGCTGCCATAAATATTTATACCATTGAGTGCAGAAGACCACTCCATCATTAAGCCAGCTCTCTAATCCATGTTGTTGCCATCTTTGGTTTTTAACAGGTGAAAGTCATGCTACGTATCTGTTCCACATCCGCTCGAGATACCTCAGAATCCAGCTCTTTCCTGAAGGTGGATCCACGGAAGAAGCAGATCACCTTGTATGACCCCCTGACCTGTGGGGGTCAAAATGCCTTCCAGAAAAGAAGCAGCCAGGTTCCTCCGAAGATGTTTGCCTTTGACGCGGTTTTCCCACAAGATGCTTCTCAGGTGGGTAAAAGCCCGCTCCAGGCTCAGACAGTGTTGATTAATGGAGTGTAAACTGGGAGGGTGTCTTCTGGGATACTCTGATGGACAAGTTCCTCCATCCATATCACTATGTTTGGAAGTCATTCTGAGCTTCCCAGAATACCCCAGTTCTTCTGAGTTACTGGTATGGTGGTTTCCTTGGGTAGAGTACGTGTGCTGGGATTTCAACAAATTATATCTTAGGAGGGCTGAAGAGAGGGCTCAGTTGGTAAAGTGTTTCCCACACAAGCCTGAGGGTCTGGGTTCGGATCCCCAGCACCTATCCAACAAGTCATGCCGCCTGGGTTTGGATGGCCATGTAACAAGGGAAAATGTTTCAGGAAACTGCATTAAAGTCGGACAATGTCTCACACCCCTGGGGAGTGGAAAGCAGAACTAGTGTCCCAGTGAGGAGATGGAGGGCTCAGTAGGGAAACTGAGGTTGGTGTGTATCCTGCAGCCAGGATCAGTGGAGGAATGTGGAATTGGAGAGCTTGTGGTAGCAGTCAGATGTGTCTGCATGGCCAAGGCCTGGGTTTATCCTCAATACCAAAAATCAGTGAACGTATTCATATGTGAATAAACCGTGTTATAGACAGATGGTGTCCTCTTTTGCTGCATAAGCATCAGGGGCCTATACTTTTCGGAGAAACACCAAGTACTTCCCAAGATTTATGCAAAACTCTTCACAGTGTGATCGTTAAGGCTACCCCTGACCTGACATCACAGCTCCAGAAGTTTCCATTTGCAGTCAGTTAATCTGTGTTATATGTGATTGTAGGGGATGCTGGTGTTTGCACAACTCCTGTCTTGCACCAACAGGCAGTAGTGCATGTAGGTGCCACCCATCGGGAAGCTGAACATTGGTTCTCCAGTTTTATCATAGGAAGATAAGGGTCTTTGTGATTAAGTTTTGCAGCTTCTCTGTTCGTTTCAGTTTTTATGTTGTACCACCCAATGGGTTCAGTAATTTAAACCCGACACCGGGGCTAATGAATGGCCTACAAATAATTTAATTAACAGGGGTAAAACTTTTCAAAAGCTATCTGGGGGAGTTGTAAGGATTCCAAAGCACACCCTAAATTAAACCTGGACTATTAATGAGTTTTAGATTTATTCTGGGAAAAAAAAGAGCCATTTTTATTGCTAGTCTTTGTTCACATTTCTCACTTGGTTCCCAGGCTCAGGATGCTCAAAGCCACCCTTTCACAGCCTTCAGAATGTTCCAGTTCCCTGAGGTGTCTAATAGTATAAATTTCTCAGTAATTTTGTGGTTTCCAAGGACTTTCATGTACGTTAAGCCATGGACTTTCCCTTGAATTCTTTTGGGTAGAAAGGGGGCATTTTTAATTCTTTTCATACTAGAGGTGAGGAAACTGAGGCACCACAAGTTAGCCTCGTCACCTTAGTTGCTGTCCTTAGCAGACATCCTCCCCAGATCCCACCACCTCCTCAGTCACTGCTCAGTACAGCAGGTCTCCGACCTGTTGCTATTTTATCCACTGTTTTCTATAGCAGTGTGTCAGTGGGCAAGTCCCTCGGCCCTCTGGGTCTCGGGGTCCTAATATGCCAAATATATGGGTGTGCCTCATGAGGCTGTTACAGCAGCAGGTGCTCCATAGTCGCTGTCTGTCTTTGCTACTATATCATCATGGTTGTTAATCTGACACCACTGGTTAGAGCCAGCTCAGCCCCACAGACTCAGCACCCTGTAAGCCTCCAGGCACAAAACGGGTACGTGTGCCAAGTAGCTTTGCCTGGGTCACCTGCTCTTGCATCTGTATTGTCTCACACTGTCCAGCAGGCTAGCCCAGGTTGTGGACATGGCAGTGTCCAGGGCCTAGATGTGCTTGCTTAGAATTGAGGCACTACCATTTCTCCTGTATTCTGCTGGCCCAGATTCAAGGGCCACTCTCAGGTCCCTGCCTGTGTAGCAGCTGTCACTGTGGTGACCCCAGGTGTCTGTGACCTCTTTCTTCCTCTTTCTAAGAACATCATCTCCTTGGCACTGAGTAAAAGACTGGTCCTGTTCCTTCTTGCCATTAGGAGCTGTCCTTGTTACCCTCAAGCAGCCTTGGCAGCATGGCTACCCACTGTACCCAGAAGTTGGTACAAACTTCTGATGGATCTGGCTTAGGGGTAGGTGGGGAGGACTCAGACCCGCAGGTGAGCAAGGCCTTGGGCAGAGCTGTCTCTGCCATAGCTGTGTGCTCAGGGAGGCTTTCTGCTTCTCTGGGTCTGCAGGGAAGGACAGTGGGGAGTTTCTCTCGGTCACTGTCATCTCTTAACAATCCATCATAGACAAATCTCTCATCATTCTCTTCTCTATGAACAGCCAGGCAGAAGCCCTACAAGGGAGTGTGTGGACCGCCCCACACCCTAGGAAACCATTCTTGTTCTAATGACTCCAATGTCAGTTTGTTCCACACATAACCCAAATTCTCCTTGGTGACTTAAGCCTCTCAGAGTTTATTATGTGTGGCCAAGGTGGCTGGCAGTCTCCCAACCCCCACCTCCTTTCATACTCAGAGGCAGGCTCCCAGGCAGTGGCTTCTCCCTGCTCTTGCGGAGACAACTCTGGCCGATTCCAGAGAGCTTCTACTGCCTCAGTCTTGGCTTTAATGCAGTACTGGCTCTGGTTGCCTCAGTCCTGGGAACTTTATAAGATCCCATGGTCCTCATATAGCCTCATTCCTCCATCCCCTTGGCTGAGAGGGACCCCTGAAGAGCTGCTGAGGCGACCACCCCTGAACAATGGACAATTGTTGGGAGTGCGGTTTTTCAATTTCAGTTTGGGAGAGAAAATTGATTTCCAGATACTTAGCTTCCTTGCGCAGCTGCACCGTGAAGCTGAATAACTACATTCATGGCCCAGGCTGCTGCTTTTCAGGTTCCCACTGGGAGGCACATTGCTCTGAGGGCTGCGAAGCCCCAGCATTTGACGGCTCTCAGGGCCTCTGTGGGCTCTGACGCCTGCCCCAAGACAGAAGTGAAGGCCAGGCAGCGAGACGTGGAAAATAATTCGGTCCCTCCTGCTGCTGCGAACGTCTCAGATGCTAACTGGAGATTTTTCAGAATCTCTGAGGTGGTCCGCAAACTTGACTGCATACCTTTAGTGTGCAGTATGCACCGTCAGCGAGCGTTGATGGAGAGAGGCAAAGAAGGATCGAGAACCTGGTCTCTGTGTAAAGATTGTAGCAATCACACTGAAGATGAGGCACACTCAGCCAAAGAGTGCCCCAAATAACACACTGGCGTGTGGCAGCTGATGCTGTTTACAGTGAGCTGTATGGATAGGAAAGGAGGTTTTCAAAAGCGGGACGTGAGCAAAGAAAGCAAGGATGGAGGGAAAGCAGATATATGCCTGGAAGTTCTCGATTCTGTTAGAACTAAGATGTTCCTCGGGGTTTCTGTCCTGAAATAGAAATCATGTTTTACCCTCTAGTATGATTAGCTGATTTTGGAAATGTGGTGCGTGCGTGCTTGCGTGTGTGTGTGTGTGTGTGTGTGTGTGTGTGTGTGTGTGTGTGTGCCAATAGAGAGTTGAGTGTCTTGCCCAGGAGGCTGAAATTAGGAATGATAGGTGACAGAGGGGAATAGGGTCCCGAACCCATCCCATTTTACCACTGAAGCCTGTACCTACTTTATCTACATAAGGCTGGAAAGTGCTATCCGTTAGTGGAAGGGAGCTTTAGCCAGCGTGTTTCACACACAGGCTAGCAAAGAGTGGAGGGTCCCTAAGGTTTCTGAGTTCCCTCAGAACTCTGTGGCAGAGGCTGGAGCATCTGGGAATGCGGTGGCATTGGAACTCTAAGGCAGACTCACTTCTGTGTCATCGAGGTGCCTCACAGTGCTATATGGGCCTCCTCTTATGTCTTCCAGGCTGAAGTATGTGCCGGGACGGTGGCCGAGGTAATCCAGTCTGTGGTGAACGGGGCAGACGGCTGTGTGTTCTGTTTTGGCCATGCCAAGCTGGGTGAGTGAAAACGTGACATCTGGTGCTGCTCATGTTTCCTGTCACCTCATCCCTGTTCCAGAATTGGTTCTAGAGTCCTCGGTGAAAGGATGGGCCAGGTTCCCTTTTGGTGCCACACTGAATGATAAACACTAACCACGCCTGACTTTGAAACAAGTGTCCTAAGTGGACACCTCCTCACATAGGGCAGCATCAAGTCCAAGAGGGGGAAACCATGGGGAAGCAAAAGTGTTCCTACTTGGTCTAGGTCATAGTCAATCCCAGAAGGTGAGCAGGGAGGTGCACCTGTCCTGAACAGGGCATGTCCAGGGAGCAGATTTAGGTGGGTGGAGCTAATGGAGGAATCTCCAAGCAGAACCCCACGTGGGAGAAGCAAAGCTGTCCGTGCCTCCAGTATCCAGCTCAGTGAGGTGTCCTCCCTGTCTGAGCATGTGGGAAATGAGCACGTGGGAAAGGCACCACCAGCTAGCCCTGCATAGTAATGGTCTAAATCCCCTCTACACCCTCTTCCCTGTCCCAATCTATGGTCATCTGTTCACTCCTAGGCCTTGTCTGACATGCAGAATTAGCAATTTGGGAAGCTCAGAAAAGTGCTCCTCGGTAGAAGGGTCCATCCTAGAGGCCTTGCAGAGGGCACAGAGGCCCACCCCCTACGATCAGAGAGCCTGTTACTCCCCCACCCCCACTCCTTTCTTCGCTTCTTGATCACAGATCAAAGCAGGGGTCCTGATTTTAATGGAATTTGCTCACGCTATAAAAAAAAATACACAGCATTTAACTTGAGAAAAGATATAAAGCACGGGTGTGTGGATTTAATCTGTGGGGTGGCTATAAAAAGGATTGGAATGGTGATGGAAAGCCCCAGCTTCCTACTTCTTGTAGAACAATGCAGGAGGCAGAGAGTCCGTGATGACTGAGGTCCTCCACCAGGTTCCTAGTGATTTCATCTTGTTGTTTGTTTGGCCTCTCAAATGTTCTTATAGCTGTTTCATCACCCGTACAAGGAAATGTTTGCTGTTTTTCTGGTCTCTTGCCTTCTTCCCAGTCCCTCACACCTTCCTTCTGTGTCCTCAGCATCTGTGTTTTGAGGCTGTAAAGAGGGATGTCTGTCCTCTCCAACTGTGTTTCTTTCTTCCTGGGCTCCCACAGGGAAATCCTACACCATGATTGGAAGGGATGATTCCATGCAGAACCTGGGCATCATTCCGTGTGCCATTTCTTGGCTGTTCAAGCTAATCAATGAGCGCAAAGAAAAGACCGGGGCCCGATTCTCAGTCCGGATCTCAGCTGTCGAGGTGTGGGGGAAAGAGGAGAACCTTCGAGACCTGCTGTCTGAGGTGGCCACGGGCAGCCTACAGGATGGACAGTCCCCAGGCGTGTACCTCTGTGAGGACCCCATCTGTGGCACACAGGTGACTGTTTGGAAGCTTGGCTTATGCGGGGGCGATTCATCTCTCCTTTGGAGGATGGGGCATCTCAGCCCTGGAGTCCCTTACCATGGAAACTGGGAAAGGCTTATGAGTGTTTACTTTAAAGTGGACCGGAACTTTATGGCCTGCAGCTGTGGGGCCATCTGCTCGCCCAACCTAAATATTTGTACCTTGAATCTAATTGACAATGAGCAGGGGCTACAATTGTCATAGCATGTGGAGGAATTCAAATCCACTTTCTTGACACCTTTCGAGAAGGGGGGGAGTACAATCTTTCTTTTGTTTAACAACAAACTGAAATATTTACTGCTCTGCACAAATAGCTGCAACCACGGCTGAAGCTGTTTATGGCTCTGTAAACCCTGTTTCTGGCACAGCTTTACAACCGGATTAGCAGTGCTGTGGGAAAAACTAATAACCGATTTCTAATTAGAACCGTGATATAATTGCTGGAACCTTGGAAGCCAAGAGAAGCTCTTGCTTGCCTTTTCAGGAAGTTAGGCCTGTTATGAGGGTCTCTTCCTTTTGCTGTTTTACATAGGGATGACTTGAGGGATCCCCTGGTTCATATCCAGAAAGTCAATTCTGCCCATCTCCTACAGTAGGCTTCCCTAATGCCTCCTATTTCAGAAAGGTGTCTCTTTGACGAGTACCCACCTCCTACCAGCTGGATCATTTCTGTGGGTGAGGATGTCCCAGAGCCAGTATTACACCCATCTTTCCAAGCCTGGCCCTGCTCAGCCTCTGCTAGGGGTACTCAGAACCTTCCAGTTTCCTTTAGAAATCTCTTGTAGTGTGCACCGGAGTTGCCTGGAGGACTTGAATCTGATCGCTGGGCTCCTCCTCAACAGTGTCTGATTCCATCTGAGGTAAAGCTCATCGCCGCCTCCCCCTAATGGGCATTTCCAACAAGTTCCCTTAAGATCCAGGGAACTGTTACTCTGAAGCATAACACATGTTCAGATGCTGTTGCAAGGCTCCGTGATGGGAACAGGACAGAGCACCCTAGCCACCATGCTGGCTGCAAGCTTGGCAGGGCACTCAAACATGTGTTAACTTAGATCCATTTGGGAGTCTACTAACAAAGGTTCTCTTAAGTAAAGGTCTGTTTAGCAGAAGGTAAATAGGATGAAGAAAGTAATGGCCTCTTGAAACTCTTCTTTTAAATGTTTGTAATTCTTTCGTTTGAGTCGGCTAGTCAGTTCAAAAGTACCCATCCGATAAAGTCCCTTCGGAGTTCAAGGATTTTAAAGATGGTCTTAGCTTGCAAATCCTGCCTGCACCAAATATTGCTTCTCACAGTTTGAAATTATAGGTATGGTTAAAGTCGGAGTAGAAAATTGTCATAATTTGTACCAACCCAAAGACATGTTGCAAATCAGTTCCTTGAAAAAAAATCAAAGCTAAATCAGGCATGCACCTGTCACGCCGGCATTCAGATCGCTGTGGAGAGAAGGTGGGGAATGTGAGGGGAACTGTCTCAGCTAACCCAAAAAGTGGATTTCTGTTTCTACCACAAAAGGGAGTCCTGGGATTCAGACCCAGGGTTCTCACAAGATGTAGACACAGTGCCCGCTGCGTCATTTCTAATCACTCATGAGTTTGCCTTGAGCATAAATTCAGGTGCTGAAACAAAAACCGATAGATGTCTCTTAAATACAGATGGGACCTTCAAATTACTTAGGTGTTTCTACATGCCTTTTATACATTGTTCTGTTGCTATGATAAAATACCCTAACAAAAGCAACTTGGCAGAGAAAGTCCTTATTATGACTCTCAATTGAAGGGAACAGGCCATCACCAAGGCAGCAGGAGCCTGGAGCAGCTGGTCACCTCACATTCACAATCAGGAAGCAAGAGCGAATAAGTGCATGCTGCCTTTGAGCTCCGTTTCTCCACTTACACAGCAACCTAGGATCCCAGCCAGGGAAGGGTGCCACCCTCAATGCGTGGGTCTTCACACCCCAATGATGTGATTAAAATAACCCCAACAGTCATGCCCAGAGGCCCAACTCCCAAGTGATTCTAGATTCTGTCAGGTTGACAATTATCACTAACCATCATAATGTACTTCTTGTTCATGACTATGCTGGTAAAAGTGACCTAAAATTAGCTTTTGTTAAATAACTGAGACATCGGAAATGAACACTAGACAAGGCTCTTCCTTGTCAGATGTAAAATCGCATTTCACAGCACCTGTCTCCGATCTTTAAGGTCAAGACCTAGTCACATCTCTCAGGTTAGTGATGAATAGCTTAGGAGGTCAGTTCATAAAGATAGGCATGTGCTACCACTAACCCCTCCCCCCCACCATACAGCCACTTGCTAGCTGTAAAATAACTAAAAACAAGTTACAGCCAATAAATGTGGTCAATACTAATTTTCAGAAGCCAGTCAACCAACTGAGCCTGCCTCCACGGTTAAAGCACTGGCCACAAAGCATGAGGATTAGCATTCAGATCTCCAGAACGCACGTAAAGGCTGGGTGGGTGTCACAGCCTGCCTGTAAGTCCAGCCTCTAAATGGTTCTCCACCTTCCTAATGCTGCAACCTTTTAATACAGTTCCTCATGTTATGGTGACCCCCAACCATAAAATTATTTTGTTGCTACTTCACAACTGCAATTTTCCTACTGTTATAAATCATAATGTAAATATCTATGTTTTCCAATGGTCTTAAATGACCCCTGTGAAAGGGTTGTTCGACCCAAAGGGGTCAAGACCCACAAGTTGAGGACCACTGCTTTAAAGCGAGACAGGATTTACAGAGCTGGCTGGCCAAGAGACTATTTATGTCTAGAATTCTGAGATCAGCTGAGATTCTCTGCCACAGTGAACAATCAAGGATAATGCCCAGTGTCAACCTCAGGCTTCAACAAGTGTACAAATGTGCCCACACCCATGCAAACATGCATATATAGACATGTGTACCACACATACATGAAAGGGAAAAAAGAAAAAAAGTGACTGTGCTGAGAATGGCCCATGTGTGTAGGACCTGGTTTCAGAAGGACTTCTGGCCTTACCACTTGGACTGAGCTTCCCCAGGCAGGAGGGAAGCCTGAAGGTCTCAGCTCTTTTTTCTGTCCTCCAGCTGCAGAACCAGAGTGAGCTGCGGGCCCCCACCGCAGAGAAAGCTGCCTTCTTCCTGGATGCTGCCATTGCCTCCCGACGAAGCAACCAGCAGGACTGTGATGAGGACGACCACCGTAACTCCCACATGCTCTTCACCCTGCACATCTACCAGTACCGGATGGAGAAGAGCGGGAAGGGCGGAAGTAAGTCCATCTTAGCTGACTCCGTCATGGCTCTAGCCAGCTAGCACCCCTCACCAAAGGCAGCAGCACCCTTCCTTAGCAGAGGGGATGGCACCCACTTGCAGCTCAGTGGTCTGGAATTCAAGATAACTGTAGATTCTAGGCTTGAGTTCGCTTTTGAATTGTACAGAGACAAAAGGTTAGCTTTGGCAATAATAATTTACAAATGGCATTGCCTTAGATGTGTAAAAGAATGAATTAAAAAAGAAAAATAGCTGTTGAATACTTTCTTTCTGTTCACAAGTCCTATAGGGGTCACCACCTTTTTAAATCATGGTTCTCTAGAATAACAGAACTTGTGTGTGTGTGTGTGTGTGTGTGTGTGTGTGTGTGTGTGTGTGTGCGCGCACATATGGAGAGAGAGAGAGAGAAAAGGGACTTATAGATTGACTTACAGGCTGTGGTCCAGCTAATCTAATAATGGCTGCCTCTGAAGGAAGGTCCAAGAATCCAGTAGTTCTCAGTCCATGAGGCTGGATTTCTCAACTGACCTAATGCTGGAATCCTGAAGAAATAGGCGCTAATGCCAGTGAAGGAATGGACTTACTAACAAGGTGAGAGTAAGCAGGCAAAGAGCAGAAACTTCCTTCTTCCATGTCCTTATATAAGCTTGCAGCAGAAGGTGTGGCCCAGATTAGATGTGGCTTAAAGATCTGCATTAAAGGTTTGTCTTCCTACCTCAAAGATCCAAATTAGGAATAGATCTTCTTACTTCAAATTAAGCAGAAATTCCTCATAGGTATGCCATCTATTTTTAGTTAATTCCAGATGTAGTCAAGTTGACAACCAAGAATAACCATCACACCACCAAAACCAGTAGTAAGCCACTAGAGCACCTTCCACTATGGCATCCATCATTATGTTGAGTCCACCCTATCGGCTAGGAAGTCATAGTTTGAATAGTTTATAAATTAGACTTTGGAAGAACTGCCAGGTGTGGGCTGCTTCCCTCTGTGTTGCCTGTCTGTAAAAATGTGTTGTATAAATGCGGGCACAGGACTTGCTCTGTGAGAGAGCCACACTGCCAGGACCCTAGCTCTGTGGTTCATCATCCCAGCCTGGCTCTTCTGTCAAATCTAAGACTGAAGCAATTATCCATCTTTGTCAGCAGTGTGAATTCCAGGCCCATCAGGGTTGGGTACCACACTTAACTGAGTACCTCTGTATGGGAATCTTGATTCATGGGCCAAGGAGTCTGTTGACTCACTAGGCTTTCTAACAAGACCAAGGGGCTGAGCTGGCAAGGCAGGGACTCCCACAACTCTCAAGAATGTCTTGGTGGGGCTTTCCAAGCCCAAGCAGCTGGTCCCTAGTCTTCTTGAAAGATTGTCTCAAAAACAGTGAATGCTAGGAAATCAACAAAACCTGAGTCAGGAGAGGAACCTTGGCTTGAAAATTAGAAGGAGACCACTGACAGCCCTATTTCAAAGTAAATCTGGAATTAATACAACCCATGGAGAGGGAGGCTCACCCTAGTTTCTCCTCAAGTGTTCTTGTTGCCCAAGACTTTCAAAACATTCCTAAAGATAGTTCTCCAGGGTTCCTGGTACTCTCGGCTGGAATATCCTCTTCCCATCTTGCCGCCTCCATGAACCTGCTCTCTCCCACTCTACCTGCTCCTTAGAGTTTGGTAACTTGCTTGTTGGCTTTCATTGTTGTTTTGGTTTTCTGAGACAATGTCTCACTATTTAGCCTAGGTATCCTTGAACTCACAATCCTCCTGCCTCAGCCTCTGGAGTGCCAGGATCGCAGCAGTGTTCTGAACACATCTAACCCAGTTACTGTGTCTTAGCTTCAGGTTTATTGAGTAATAATTTGTGTCCAGTGGAATTTATATCCTTTGACATTTTTAGATGAGTTCTGGCAAATCCATACAGCTGTGCAACCAGGAGAATTCAAGGTGATATCAGTGGCCTGGGAAGTTTTCCTTCCAAATATATTCAGTCCTTACCCCCACCTCCAGTCCCTGGCAAGCGCTGATCTGTTTTTGTCTGTATTTGACCTTTACCCATAGTAGTATGTTAATCAATCCTGAGGCCCAAATGGGTCCCTTTGCACCTCGCTTCTTTCATTTAACACAATACACTTGAGATTTGCTTCTCTGGCTTGTTCACTTATCTTCCTTGTTCTTTGCTCATTTGTTTTGACTGGCCCTAGAGACCTGCTTCCCATTCCCACCCTGGGGAATGAATGAAAATAGCCCTGTCTGGGACTGGGGTACCACTAGCCAAGGCCACTTGTAGAGATCTGGAAAGCAGATGGAGAATTCCCGAGTAATCTAGAGACCCTGGCTGTCACTTACCACGCTGGATGCCCCTTGGGAAGGGTACCATTAACCTAAAACCAGATCTCCTTGGACAGCCTGCGATTGTCAGGGTTTGACTGGGGAGCAGCAGGACATGTTGAATGGGAATCTTTTGAAGGACATTAATTCTCAAAGGGGAGTTCACACCATGTCAAGCACTTCCATTTAGCATAGCGTTCTTGAGGCCGGAAACAGGAATTAGGACGTGGAGTGAGAGACCCTGAGCTCAGAAAGCTGCAGCTGAACTCTGTTTTGCCCAGCAGTCTCGGGAGCTGGCTGTAAATCCCGCCCTCGCTGCTTGTTCTGGGTAATGTCTTAGCAGAGTGGATGTAAGACTTGGAACACTGTTTATTTTAGTCGTTTAAACAACTGTCAATACTAATAATCATCATAGCCTTCAGTGAGTTCTTATATGGTCAGCAAAGGGGATTCCCAACAGCTCTGAGCCCTGAGACCAGGGCTTCCAAAGGCCCCAAGCACAGAGGCCCAGAGGGCAGTACAGCGTCCTTCTAAGCTGCACACCAAGCCAGCAATTCCCTTTGGGTCTTTCAGTTTTTATTTCATGGTCTTGTTTGCAACTCAGAGTCTGGAAGCAGTAGCAGACAATGAAAATACAGAAAGATTTCATTCAAATGTAAAAATTTGAATTTCTGACTCCACAACGATTTAAAAGAACATTCCCTAAAACGGAAGACTTGCTCCCAAAGTGGTCCTACCAAATCCTAAGCACTTATTAAATATTTAACATCCAAGTCATCTCTTTATTTTTAAGTTGTGCATGAAAATTGCTTTTAAATAATAAATTCAGGCAAAAGGAAAAGGCCACCACTGGCTTCCAAACCTCTCAGGTGCTTGTCCAGCACTGCAGCAAACTAGAAGAGAGAAGGGGAGGGTTCAGGCTGCAGAGGGCAAAGGGCAAACCCCTCCCACCTGCCAGGGCCCCAGCATCTCAAAGGCAAAGGATCAGACCCCGCCTTCAGGCCCAGCAGGATTTCAGTGGATTTATTCCGCTAACCCATAATGAGAAGATTTGGAGTGTTGTTTAAAATGGAAATTTTGTTTACTTATATATAAGTTATAATCCCTGTGGACTTGGCAGCCAGAACTCAATTAAGGGAAGGTTTATTAATTAGTCACCCTGCGGGGAAGCAGGAAACAGGGCTGTTAACCAACTGGGAGAGGCTTAGCCTGATGATGGATTCAGGGGTGATCTCTGCTGCAAGAACTAAATACATAGTGTGAATATGCTCAGAGTCTTAGACCCATCTATGCATTGTATGCACAGAGAGAGAGAGAGAGAGAGAGAGAGAGAGAGAGAGAGAGAGAGAGAGCTGAAGATAACTTAAACCTTCTGGTCAAGATAGAAAAGAACATTCTTTGTTAATGTATCACTGTTTTAGGGCTTAAAAGAGCTCCCCAGTAGCCAAGGCTTTTGGAATATTAGCAGAGCTGGTTCTCCCATTCCTAGGTCTTCACTGTTAAATCTAGAAAGGCGTGCAGGCTCCATGCAAACTCAGCATTGGGAAGAGGCCTCTAACAGAGAGTGCTGCTCCTCACAATGGACGATACTGTGTCCCTTCAAGGTGTTGAGCTGTAGCAGGCTTTCTTTTGGGCCCGCTCCCAAATCATGAAATGGAGACTTGTTGTTAGTTATGAATGCTTGGCATTATCTTGGCTCTTATTTTAATCTGTTTCTCTTAATCCACATTTTGCCTTGGGGCTTTTTACCTTTCTTTCTTTCTGTATATCTTACTTTTCTGCTGTCTCCATGGCTGGCCGGATAGAGGTTACCTGGCTTCTGGCCCTGGGCATGACCCTCTCTTTCTCCCTTGTTCTCTTCTCTCATTCTTCTCTCTTCTGCCTAAATTTCTCCTCCTACTTATTCTCTCTGCCTGCCAGCCCCACCTATCCCTCTCTTGTCTAGTTATTGGCCGTTCAGGTTTTTATTAGATCGATCAGGTGCCTTGGGCAGGTAAGGCGAAACAAATGTAACACATCTTTACATCACTAACAAAGGCAGCAGAAACAAATGTAACACACCTTCACATAGTTAAAACAACCAGTTAGAACCCCAGAGCAGCTTTTGCCCCATTCTGCCTCACATTTTTATCTCCTATGCTTGTTGGGCTCCACAAGGCTATGTACTTCCTGAGAACAGAAGACTGATAGTCGTCTTGGGTCTCCATGGTGCTGGTCCTGTGTCTGCATGCCAGTACTCAGTATCTGTGTATTATATGCAATGGAATGTGTGCCGTATTTTAACCCCGCCTTCCTCTACCATCTAGTACATACACCTAGTTTCAGAGAGCAAGACCAACTTGCTTGGATTTTGAATTATTAGAGGATAAAGCATACCTCTGAGTGTGCATGTCAGTCCTATTCCAGAATCGATAGGCCCTGAGGGTGCTGGCCTAATCCCTTAGTTGATTGATTGATTAATTAATTAATGCCTATTAATTTGAATAGACAATTGAGAGATGGTAGAAATCAAAGCGGGGCCTCGTTGGAAGAAGCAGGTCACTAGGGGTCCTAACTTTCAAGGGTAGATCTTGGCCGTAGCCTCTTCCTGTTTCCTTATGCTTCCTGGCTGCAGTGAGGTGAGCGGTCTCCTCCACCACACATTCTTACAACCATGATGTTTGGCCTTGCCTCATGTTGGGGCCAGGTGATCATGGACTGATGCCTATGAAATGGAGCCAAAATTCGTGTTCTACCTCTTGACCATCTGTTTCAAGTATCTAGCAGAGTGTGCAAACCACCCTTGTGCCAGCCGATGCCATGGGGATCTTACACATCCAGAAGTTGGTCAGTTCACAGAGAAAGTGCACTAAAGAGGGGAATCCCATCAAAAGACACATTGGCATAAAAATGTGTATTTATTCATGGATCTTGGGGGCATACAGTGTGGACTTGCTTAGAGTTTTTAACTTAAAGCTCTAACTTTTATGAACCATGCTGATTTTAATCGTTTTTACTTTAATTTCTTCAAAGTTTCAAGAACTTAAAAGGCCCATTTGCTGCCAACTAGATTTAGCCTTTTCCTGGCTCCTTTTCATGTTTTCAACTCCGATTTCTCATGTACATCTAATTTAACTTGAATCTTTTCTTTAAAATACCTTCCCAAAACTTTTAATTTAATTTACATATAACTGTTCAAACTCCTTACAAAATAACAGTTTGTTGGTTTCTGTATTATTTAGGTTTTAGTCATAATAAATGCAAGTGTTGTAAATATCTGACCTCTGGCAGATGGACAGCAGGTCTCTTTGCAACAAAAGGGCTTAGCCAAAGCAGCAACACACATCTGGCATGCTGTGGTTGTCTTACTGGGCAGTGGAGAGTGTGGCTGACCCACCAGGTAGGCAGACAGTGGTCCCCAGACTTTGTAGCACATGATAGTTGTCTGGAGGACTTTTAAGTGAATCCCAGTGCCAATACTTCACCCCAGTCCAATCAAGTGAGAAGGTCTGGGAGTGGGAGGCAGGCAGAGGTAGTT
>CABHPH010148248.1:7856-20398 GCA_902168325.1 Peromyscus nudipes
AAGTTAAAATTTCTGTGTGATCAATGTTGACTTACTATTTGCCTAAATGATTTTATTATGGATCGTGCATCCATTCATGCTTATGGGCTTATTGGCTATTCTTTCAGGAGCATGAGAAGCCATTGAGAAACAGCATATTAGAGAACAGAATGAAGATATGAAGATAAGAACCTCTCCATAGAGAGCACTGCGTCACTGTGGAGCAACAATTTACACATGGCAGATTCTTCACTAGATCTCTGACTCCTTGACCTTAAAATATTCAACTCACTTTTGAATCTCCAACATTTTGTAAGAAGAACCTATTGTGGTTTGATACCAAATTTTGTTGAATGGCAGGACAATACTGGATGACTTTAAATAAGGTAAATTCAATTCTTCTTCTTCTTCTTCTTCTTCTTCTTCTTCTTCTTCTTCTTATTATTATTATTATTATTATTAATTATTTAACAGTTTTATTAAGTATTCCAGATTGTCCCAGAATTAAGGCTGTCATATTCAGAGTTTTAATTGCTGTGAAGGGACACCATGACCATGGCAACTCTTACAAAGGAAAACATTTAACTGAGGTGACTTACATTTTCAGAGATTTAGTCCATTATCATCATGGTGCTACACAGTGGCATGCAGGCAGACATGGTGCTGGAGAAGAAGCCGGGGTCCTACATCTTGACTCCCTGGTAACAGGAAGCACACTGAGACACTGGGCATGGCTTAAGCAAAAATGAAACCTCAAGGCTATTCCCTTCAGTGACACATTTCCTCCAACAAGGCCATACCTACTCTAACAAAGCCACACCTCCTAGAAATGCCTCTCCCCATGAGTTTATGGGGGCAATTACATTGAAACTACCACAAAGGCTAGTCTCAGGGGCCAGAATTGCAGGTGTATACAACCAGTATCTATTTTAAAATTTGATTTTGATGAACAATTCCAAAGCTGCATAGGATTTGCTTATATCTAAAAAGCAACTACTTATTCTAGTCTTTCTTGTATCACAAGTCCTTATTCTATGATTCATATTTATTAGCTGATCATACCTTCACAGACACTAAAGATTAACCATTGCTTTCATGATTTTTACCATAAAATAAATATAATTCAGAATATTAAAATCATGTTGTCAGTTTTGACTAGGAAGTTAGTAATTACAGCCAGCTTTTACACCTACACCAGATACATTGTCCTTAAGAGGAGAGCTTAAAGGACAACATTGTGATTAAGATTCTAGAACCCAGAACCTGAAATCATCACTTTGCAATCATGCTCTGACATAGTCCTTCAATTCAATCACAGTGTCTTTTTTGAAGGGGATTGCTTTTGTTTGGCTATTTGCCAAGAATTGTGACTTCTTACTTCATGAAAGATTTGGTAAGTAGATGTATGGCATATTAGGATATTTTTTTCTTAGTAGACATTGATACATTCATTTTATAATACTGTAAAGAAGGTTATTTCCAAATTGGAATTTAACACCCCCCCCACAACCACAGTGAATAAACTGAAAAGCAAAGTGACAGGAATTTGTTTTTGTTGTTGCTTGTTTTTCAAGCTTGGGGAAGAAAACAATGTGTCCCTGAAACTTAATGAAGATGAGTAGCAGAAGATAGCAGCACTGTGGAGTGCAGGGGATGCTAGGTAAAAATGCAACCTTATCCAAATGACCTGCACATGGGAGGGTAGACCTACGGAAGTCTGAGTGGAAGGGTTCACACGAAACAGGGGAGTTCAACCTTAAGAACAACGGCTAGGAATTCCTGGGAGACCAATCCCCACTCTTCATAGAGTAGGCTTTAATAAGCAATCTCTTTTGCTAGAGAGGCAGGCAGCCTTCCCTTTGACGTTTGTGTGACTTGTGCCTGAAACTATGTCTCACTTTAGTTTCTTTGTAAGTAAATGAATGGATGTCCAAACAAATATCAAGAAATCTACTGGTTAATGGAGTGGGCTCCTATTTTTTTAAGGTCCCATAAGTCTTGACACAGTCTCTTTAGGATGCTACGAACATCTTCCTCATGGGACTCATCTGAGAAAACCTGGCATCTGGCCAAGTACAGGAGAACTGCTTCTAAACCCTGGCTGCCTTGTCTGAGTTTAGTTTATAGTTAGACAAAGAGCAACGATTCCCTCTTAGTGGCTTGGAGTAGGGCTGGGGCTGCAGAGCTGCACTGGCTGAGAGTTTCCAGCTGTTCTGGAACAGGCAGGCCATTTACATGAGTAAGCCTCAGACTACTGTGATATAAAAGATTTTAGCATTTTGATGAGTTAAGATTACTTGAACACTTGGAAAAATAAAATTGCAGATCTTTTCATAAACTGTTAGTAATTACTAAAAAGAAATCATTTCCAGAAATAGAATGTTCAAATCAGTGGTTCTCAAATCTGACATCAGAACTCCCGATGGAGAGAGTTAGTTCTGATTCAGGAGTGGGATGAAATTATCTGTATTATAGTTAACTTTTTTTTCTTAAAACATTAATCAGCCCCCTTCTCTCCCACTCCTCCCATAAAATATAATTGCCATTGTTTTATTGCATTTTATAAAGAAAATGTTAAGTTTCTGGATGGTCCTTGATATATCCAAACATTCCTTCATTTATATTTAAGAATGTCAGTAAAATATTCAGTTGAAGAGTGAAAATTTAATGGAGCCTGCACTACGGGGTTTTCATTTTAATTATTTAATTGGATCGCCTCATAGTTTTATTTTCTAAGTAGCTAGAAGAATGCTTCATTGTTTTCTAAAGTAAAACACAATCTTTCTACTCCAAATATAAATTCTCCTCTTCCTATTATGAGGAGTCTCCAGTTTTAGCTGACTACCTTGTTGTCAGATTCAGACTAGAGTCCTCCTGTTATGCTGTCCAATCAAATTAGATCAACGAGAATTAAGTACTACATGCAGTTTTCAGGAGATACTCTCAAAGGAAATGGGATTCCCCTTCTTACCCTGTTTCTTTTTCTGGGACTGTGGCTAACGTGGCTAACATGTCAGCAGCCATCTGTGAAAAGCGTCGCTATACTTGGGATGGAGGTGTCAGCAAAGACACCTGTCTCTAGATGGAGAAAAGTCAATGTTCCCTCTCTTAGGAGATTATTTAGGTGGGCAGGTCAGCCATCTGGACTAGGGACCACTGCTCAGGAAGGTGGGTCCATCTTAAGCCAAGCTCAAGAGATAGAAGGATAATCACTACTTTATTGAGATAAAGCAGTCCTCCTTCCCAGAATTGTGCCTTCCCAGAGCCACTGTTAGGCTTTCTTAGGGTCCTTACACCTCAGAAAGATATGACTATTGCATTTCCTTTGTTGTGTCTTTTGGAAAGAAACTAGGGATGCTTTTGGTCTGGCTGGGTGTACTTCCGGCTTCCTTACCCTTTCTCTGAAGTCTTCCATCCACCATGAGGCTGACTTCCAGGTTGGCGTATTTTCTCCTTTCTCTCCCTCTGGGCAGCTGACCTGAGGGTTTTTTTTTTTAATGCTTATAAAAGTGTTCTCAAGCATTGGTTAGAGTCCATTCTAAATTATTTTATAATGCAATTTGGAACCCCATAAGGGGACCCCAATTTCCCTGATTCCATTGAGAGGACTCCCCTAAATTTCTAATAACATTAAAGTACATGTATCAGAAAGCTAGAACATCTGGAAATCTATTACTGAGGGCAAAGCAATGCTCAGCCTGTATATTTGGGTGTTGTTTTTACTGCTATTGTTACCAGTGTGAATAGATGAACTTAATATTGCTATATCTAAGGAGTTCATTAAGGGCAGACATACCTGCACACACATCTCTTCACACACCCACTCTCATATTTTTTTTTAACACTGTTGTAACTGATTTGTTTTGAAGCTCTTCAGTAACCTTTACAGTTCTGACAGAGATTAAAGTTTACCAAATACCTTTGGCAATTTGAACTGTCACAAATTGACACCAGTGAGTGATGTGTTTCTAGATCTAAAGTGCTGGTGTAGGAAGTCTGCCCTTAAATCCCTCTCCAAATGTAATACTTTCTAAGTTGTTAAAGCATGTCTTTGGAAAGGAAATCTTTTCGTGCTTAGAAAAGAGAATTTAAGAAAAAAAAAAACCATGTTTTTATTTGAAAGTGTTTTCTGGACACTTGCATGCCGTGAAAACACAATTACAAATTTGCGATAAATGTTATTCCATTAAAATGCAGTTTAGGTCGTTCACTCAAGTCGTAAGGAGTAGAGTTGGTTTCCGGGTCCTAAGCTCTGTTTCTGCTTTGTGGTCTCAAACATCGGTTTTCTTTTATATGGCACACTGAATTGCAGTTAGTGAACGGACATAGAGCCAAGCACCGGGGAGGAACCTGGAGCCCAGAGCTCGATCTCTTCTTGGATGCTGCACCCACCTACACTCTGAATTCTCATTTTGAGTGGGTACACCACATAAAATACAAACTGCTCATGAACTCTTCAAGTGAAATTGGGTGAACTTGATGAAGATGCCTTTAGTAAAGCATCAGGGATGTTGTGTGAGCATCTTCAATAGCAGTCTCTAAATTTTTTTTTCTTTTTAAATCCTTCCTGTAGGAGGATGTTTATCTGGGCAAGAGGGATGTGTAAAGATTTTTGTGACTAAGGAGATCTGTGAAAGTGAGAAAAAAAATACCTCGTACTGAAAACAATTGTAGCTAATTGTTTTCAAAAGATATGTGTTAAAATAACACCTCGAACAATTATGTTGTAGCAGTCTGTATTTCATTTTTATAAAAGTTACTAATAAATGTATGAGAGATTCCATGTATATTGCATATAATTTTACTTGCAAACATGTATACAGATGGATCATACAGTGATTCTGTATGATTTAGCTGATTCTTTGTGAGAATAGGGATATGATTTGAGAATTTTTTTTTCTTACACTGGAAACAGAAAGGCCGGCAGTATTTATGTTTATCAATGGTTTCAATTGTAGTATAAATACAAATTTGTATATATCATGCACAAAACTTGATAAAATTTGCAAGACTAACATAAAATAAAGATAATTAGAAAATCTCTTGGGTGTTCTGTTATTCGTTTCCAAGAACGAGCTCAATGCACTCAGACCTCTGATGTTAATCTCTAGTAATACAGTTTTACCTCCTTTGTACTAAGTTTTGATTTTAAGCCATTGAGCTTTAATATATTTCAGTGAAGCCAAGAAAGCACAACACATTTAAGAGTTCAACTGGTGCATTTTTACACATGTATGCACTTGTGTAACTTCCATTCAGATCGAGATATAGATTTCTCAGCTGCCAGAGCTTCCCTTCTTCCCCTTACCAGTCAATAGTTGTTCTGTCCCCAGAGAAAACTACCACCCTCATTCTAATTTTGTGTTCACAGAAGCTTTGGTAGCAGCTGTGCTGCTTGCAAAGCCTGGAAGTAAAGGAGAAGTAGTCCTTGCCCCCAAGGCACTTTCTATTGGAGGATTCAAATCTATAGTGGCAAATCTCAATATTGTTTGCAAAGGGCTCTAGGGTGCTCTGAGGCTTCCCAGGAAGCATAGCTAGGTCTATTTTCAAACATCAGCTAAGGCATCCCAGAGGAAAGGAGGACTAGCCCCAGAGCTGAAATCAGATGCCCTGGTATTCAGCTCTGATAAAAAAAAAGGACTTAAAATGTTATATGGAGAGTTTATAGAATAAGCTGAGATGATGAGAGGTCAGGTTATATGTAAATAATATGGGTTTTGTTCTCAGGTTTTGGAAGAAACAGTGTGATCAGGCTTGAACTTGAGGAAGTTCACTGGCTGTAGTTTGTTAACTGAATTGAGAAGAGCAAGAATGGATGATGAACAGAAAAATTCCAATGAACATGAATTGATTCAGCATTGTAAGAGACACTATAACTAGAAGATAGTGTAATCTGGAGGAAAAACATTGCCTACCCTCCTCCGGTAACCATTAACTGCCCAAAGCTCTCTGATGATGTGGGTGTCCACTCTAACATTTGATGCTACATATCTCTCTATTTAAATCCAAGGGAATGTTTAATTTCCCAAATTTTCAAACCTTCCCACCTGTCTCTCAGACTCAATATAGTCTCCATGCTCCACTGAGCCGAAGTAGTTGATCCTATTATTTGTTGTTCATTCTTTTTATAGCAGTTAATGATAATTCTATTTTGTGAATACCATAAAATGTGTGTGTCCCACCAACCTAACCTCTAGAGCAGCAGTCCTGGGAGGTAGGACTTAAAAGAGGTGAGCAGTCCATGAGGAGTCTGATCTTATTAAAGGAGTAGTATCATTATAAAAGTCAATTTCTGATCACAACATGTTCAGATTTCTTTATGGGTTGGTTCTAAAACACTCCTAAAAAGCCATGTAGTAAAGGCTTATTTGCAATCTGAAAGGCTTTGGAAGAGTTATTAGAACATGTGGCATCTGACTTCATCAGTACATTCATGTGTGGGCTCATGTTTGAACTACTACTGCTGGCTGGAAACTCTAGAAGGTGAAGATTAGTTGGAAGAAGTGAGTCACTAAGGTTGGAGACAAGATCTTGTCTCTCTTACCATTAGTAGCTTTCTCCTTACCCCCATGTTCTTTCCATTCACTCAGGCTTCTGTGGTGTAAGGAGCCTCACTTCTCTGGCAAAATCTCTTGTAGCCATGATATTCTACCTCACTATGCACCCAAAGCAATGGAACCATGAGACCATTGGCTGAAACATTTGAAATCTTGAACCCAAATCATTTTTTCTCCCATTTGAAAATATTTGCCTTTGGTATTTTGTCTCAACAGTGGAAAGACGACACTACCTCCTTTCATTCTGCAATCTGCTCTCTCTTGTCCTCTCTTTTCTTCTCTGCCAAAGAATGATGGAGCAAGAAACCTCTCACTAGACTATAGGCCAATATCTGAGACTTCCCACTCTCCAGAACTCAGGAGATAAAAATTTTGCATTATAAATGACCAAGTCTCATTGTTTTGTGACAGTGGCACAAAATAAACCCCCACAGTAAATCCCAGGAAGTTGGAGGGACTACTTGCCCATTAAACTGATCCACTACCTGGATCATGTTGCCAGAAGTTCTACAATTAAAGCTAGAGTCATATCACCATGATATTAATGAAGTGTCAGCCTGACAACCTGCATGGGAGCAAATCTCTCTTCTAAGTAGAAAGAGATGTGGGCTGCCATCCTAACGGATGCTCATGTACTCAAAATTAACTATCTGAAAATGCATAGAAAAGATATGTTCTGGCATCTCCGAGTCTTCAATATTTCCCTCCCATATCTTAATGCATTCTACAACAGTTGCCATTTCAATACTTAACTCATGTACTGATGACTTTGTGTTTTTCTTGCTAGAAAGCCACACAATTTTGATAAATAACAATGCTTACCAAAGCTGGCCCCATTCATTATTAACATATTAATTTCCTAAGTGAAATTAATCAGAGTGACACTATCTGGCCTGGATTCTTCCCCCAGTGTCTTTCATTTCTATACCTGGAATCATCTGGGTAATTCATGGGTGGTTACAAACTGTTTCCGTTTCCAGGCAAAGCTTGGAAGTGGTAGCTTAGTCTCCCTGGAAAGAGGAAAACATTGCAGAACCTTGACTTATTTCACAGGAAAGTTCAGATAGTTTAATATGTCAGTACGTAACTCTGTTTCTTGTAATAACCTGAAGTCTTTCCTTTTCATCTACACCGTGCTTGGGACTAGACTTCAAGTATCTATTATGAAATATATAAACTATAGGAAGGAAATATCACTTAGAGAAATAAATGATTAAAGCTTATAGAAAACATATTTTTGCTGTGGATAAACACACACTTATGTACACATACACATATTAATTCGTACATATACAATAGCAATACAAAAATAACAACAACAAACAACAAATTTATAACATAACAAACAAAGTGGAAGCAAGTAGCAATCTTGTAAAGTGAAGAGGGATTTGACTTGCTAAGGTGGGTAAAGGGGGAGTTGGAAGAACATCATTAGTGGGATACAATGAGAGCCTTCAAAGGGAGGCATGAAACACCAGTTTTCACAGATCACCTAATTGGTGTTAGTGACCAATTCCTACTTTTCTATCTTGAGTAGACCCTCATCTATTGCTTTGAAATAATCCAAAACATACTTAAAGTGGTTTCCTTCAGTTTACAGAAAATGGGAACAGAGCATCCCAGGTACATTGATGGTACATGTACAATGTTATCAATACATTTTTATAATGGAATTTGGGTATTTTAATACATCTTTTGTACTTTACATTTTTTTGTAGAAAACATCTAGATACATTTCAAATAGAGGAAATCAAAACCTATTAATTTAAAAACTTCTCATCAATGTGATATCAATATAATGCTATAAATAAACTCAAAGCATGTGGTTGAAATATATATGTTTTAAATTTCCAAGTATTTACACATCATTTTTATTTTACTTTTGTAGTTACTAATTGATCTTTAATTCTTTCTGTGTCTTATCATTAAATGATAAATAATTACTGTATAGATAAAACAAGGCAATTAATGCTCTGAAGTTGTTAGATTATTTTTATATACTCATACTTTAGGAGATTTTTTTTGTCTCAATATCTTGTTTTGAACCTGTTCTATAATGCAAATAATTACAAGTTAATCTTCATGTAAAATAAGTCCACAATTCATATCTAAAGATTGTACTTTAGAGTTTATGTTTAAGTATCTCTTCAGAATAATGTATTGCGTTCATACAATGTATAAGTCCTAAACTAGTGAATTTTACACACATCTTTTTGACAATATCTATTTTGAATATCCATCATGAAAAGTTATGAACTGTTGGATGAATTAAGTGTTTAACACAGTAGGCACCATGTTAAGAATTTAATGTTTATTCATTTATTTTTCAATAGTACTCCACACTTCTTTCATTTGAATGCTGGCAATGTGATAATAAATGAAAATATTTTTCAAGACTGATTTTTATTGAGTCACTCTAACTCAAGTGATTAAAGAGAAAACTGAAGCCTATAGTCACTAAATGATAGTTTTATTCGCTTCAAAATAGTTATTCATCTTGGTTGGCTGCTCTATTGGAATTTTGCTTAAGACTCTTACAACTTATATTAGAAGGCATTTGTGACTTCATCTTGTCTTAAATTCTTATTAATATAATACACAAGGACAGGATAACTAGTCAAAGAACCAAAGTGTATACATCTTAATCCGAAAAGTGCTATCACTTCAAAGTGAATTACAGCATTCTGTGGGAAAGGGCTTGCAGTGTTATTTAGGCTCATCCATCCATTTCAGCAGGATTAAAATAAATGATGCATTTACCCCACACAGCACTGAAATGTGTAGTGATGAAAGGGAAGGGTGAACTTCAAAGAATGCAATGCTCCAGATTTCAGATTTGATGGAGGGATTTACTTCTCAAATTGTCATTGCCATTGATTGGATTTACTAATCAATGAACAAGAATTGAGTGGAATGAGAAGCTAGCTGTGTCTAAAACTGGCAAATCTATAATTCATATTTGTTTGGCTTTTTGAAAGAGAGGACAATTTTGATCAGTTGTTGAGTGAACTTTATACAAGAACTCTCAGCTGTATATTATCTGTACTTAAGGCCATCTTAAAATTGTACTTCCATTGGCTTCTTAGTAATAATTTAGCAATGTTTGTTAAAATAATGTTCTAGAATTCTAGATTTTAACACAGATTTCTCTGGCCTTAATAATTCATCTATGTGCTATATGCTTTCAGCCACTGTTTATTTTATATAATTATAGATTTAGTCCAAAGATTAGGATGATTATGTAAGCCATAGATCTCACTTTACCAGGGAAAGTACAGCACACAGAAATGCTTGATTAATTAAGTGAAGTTGATCAAAACTACTGTTGTAGACAGCACAAGTTTAGCTTTCAGTTGTTGGTGATATATATCTATAGATAGATATAGATATAGATATAGATATATCCAAAAATTATTCTAAATGAACTCTTCCTTTCTGAGAGCTAATCATACCTTTTCCATTATGGAACCCAAAGTGTGGGTCATGATTGCAAAATGCTGTGCTCTGAAACTGTCTTTGTTTGTTTGTTTGTCTGTGGGTGATAAAAATCAAAAGGAAATGATAGTGGCATCTTCGGTCCCTTTGTAAATGCAATTGGTGTCACTGAATTGGACAGTTAATGATTTTTTTTAAACAAAACACAAGCACACAAACTTAAGTTGAGTGTACTTGTACCATCACAACTAACAGTTTGAAATGGGTTTGGGATAAAGACCTTGTCACTGTTGTACATCAGTCTGGTGCAAGTGATTCAGGATTTTCCATGGCAATTTTAGAAAAGAAACATGGGAGGTGCCTTCATCAGGAGTTTGTGACAATTCTTCCTGTATAAGTACAAACAGGGCTCTCGGTATCTACAGAATGAAAGCTGCAGTGTTCCCTATTGGTAATGTGTGTGTGTGTGTGTGTGTGTGTGTGTGTGTGTGTGTGTGTTAATTTTCCATGTGTTTTAATCAACTGGGGCCTTTTGGAGTTTCCCCTCCTTATATTGTGATTGTGGTGGTAGGCAACTTGTTCCTCTTAGTTCTGCTGGGTCTCTCACCTCCCCACAGCAGCCACAGCGAAATGCTGGCTGAAGGCCTGTGGGGAACCATGGGGTGTGAATCTCACAACCCCTTAAAACCCATCCCAATTCCCAAAGCTATCCCTAAGAAATGGAAAGGGAAACGCCAAGGGTGAGAGAAGTGGGATATTTCAAAACCTTGCCAAAACCAGCAAGGCCTGAAAATCCTTGGCAAAACAGGCGAGCTGGCTACTTTAACACCTTTTTCATTCTTGGGATCCCCTGTGATGGAGTCTGGCCTCCTGCTAACTGCGGTGCTACTGTCCCAAAGGCTCTGTTTCTGCAGGTGGAAAAGCAGTTGGAGCGGCAGCCCTTTCTCTCCAAGTCAAACATTCTCTTCCAGACCCTCTGTGGAGCAGCGTGCTCCAGTGAGCACAGCATTCAGTTATCAAATCCCGGCAGGCCCATTAGACCTTAACCAAATGGCAGCCTGTAACGTTCCTTGGCACAAAGAATTAGGTTGAGCTGTTAACCTTCCCCGTGCAGAGGACAACAAAGATATTCTAGTGAGCATAAGCAAGAGGACAGACACTCAATATACTATTTTACTATTAAATTCCCATCCTTTGCTCACGGAAGAAAAACAAAAATGTGTTCACTTCTCACAGCCATTTTTCTTTGGCAACTGACACAGGAGGCTGCCTGCAGTGACCTCTTCCTGTCTTTGTCATTTATTATCCCATTCTAGCCCGATGGCTTCTCCACTCAAGCACCTTATAGAAAGTAATACTGCCTAAGTTGAGTTGCTAAAGCCTGCCTGCCATAAATGGGATATGGAAATGTGGGAATATTAGCCCTTAGCAGAAAGCTAGAATTTCTTTCATCCATCTATCCCTAAGGCAAACAGGGTTTTAAAGCCTGAATCACAGGTTGGCTTTTGCTTTGTAAATCAGCAGTTGGATGTATAATTGGGAATTTTTTTTTTAAATGTCAAAATGACTCTTGGGTGTTAATCTGGCAAGTGGAAATAACGTTGAATGGCTGGATAAGTAGTTTTAGAATGGCAGTTAAAATCTCATAATCTGACTTTAACAATTGACTTTGCTCCAAATTTCCATATTGGTATTATTCAGTTTTTGGTCAGGGATCTGGAGGTGGAACTTTCTCCAGCAAAACTCAGACTGAGTCTAATATTTGACACCCCCTGCTCATAGTTTGGGTGGGTGAATTTTACCTTCTTAATGTACTCACCATGCTGTAGGAAAAGATGAAAAGAACATTTTACTTATTCCTCTGGTGAATGGAACATTTTTCCAATTTACCTTTAAAACTTATGAAGCCTAAGAAACATACCATTCCATTATCTAAGAGTTCTTGCTAATAAGCAGTTTCTTTAGGTACCTAGACTAATATTTCCTTTGCTCATCTGACATCAAATTGTTACCATTTTCCAAGCACAGGGATTTTATAATTTAACATATGCTAAGTCCTTAGCTAGTAGACATTTTCAAGATAATTTTTTAAACATAATAAACAAATCTGATTCCTTCAAAATTATACAAAATTAGGGAGGAGATTCTAATAGAAGAGAAACTTCCCTTAGAAACTACTGTTTTTGAGGGCAGCGAATGAGCGCATTCTTGTTGTTTTTGGTCTTTCTGTCTAACTGAGAGATCCTTCTGTTTTACTTGATGCTGTCAAAGGATCTCTAGGAATGAGTGAAATGTAAAGTGAGTGTGTTTTTAAGCAAGAACGGTACATAGAAAGACACAATATATTTCACAAAGCTCGTGAGGGACGTTTTCTTTTGAGCTCTGCTAACCTGCGGGTGTTCAATCACTGACCTACAAACAAAAGGCTGTGGCTTTCATTACCTGGTCCCTGATATATTTGAACCTTTCAGTGCACTCACATTTCAACTCTTCTATTAGGGATTGAAACTCCATCTTTATCACACTTGTCAGTGTACCTGCCCTATGGATAAAAATCGTTGCATTTTTTTT
>CABHPH010148249.1:0-20847 GCA_902168325.1 Peromyscus nudipes
GTTATCTGGGAAAGCTGGACTCTCATCAACTCCGCTCATTATGAGGCCAGTCTGAGTCTACACAAAGCACCCTTTGACTTCAGTGGGACTCAGGCACAATCAGGCCTGAGGGAGGTGATGGTTTTAAATTGTGCATCCTACCCCACTGAACAGTGAGCAAATGAAAGCACAAAACATGGGCAACTCGATTATAAGCCCCCACATAAGATAAAGCATGCAGTGTGGGGTCCACACTGGCATCAATAACGCTGAAACTGCTGCTTTCAAATGGGAGCTTGCGATGCTCAGTCACTGATACCATGAAGGGAAAGAGAAAGTAAAAGATCTCAGAAACGAATGACCGATTTACAATTCATTGGCAGGCTTATGTCTCTTTCACATGAGCTTGTAGCTATTAACAGTTACGATTTCTTTAACAACACTGAGCCAAATTTTAACGGTGCTTGGTTCAATTTTTTTCCTACAGCACTTACCAATTTTACTGTTCTTGACGAGGACAACGACAATATTGACAGAAATGCACGCAGTACTAGAAATACAGGGAGAGTAAAGTAGGAGGCAGACCTAGAATAGGTCCCTTCTCTTGGGTTTCATGGGCTGTGGTTGTCGGGATTCAATGACAAATCACACTTTACTGCCTTTCCTCTTGTTTCATGCCAGCCAGGAGTTTAGCTTCAGTACCATCTGTATCGTCAAGGATAGTTGCTGTTCCTTCAGAAACGAGATGGTTCAAAACTGTGGTGACACACCTGACAGGAACGGAAGTGGGAGACAAGTGTGGTGGGTTGAAGGTATTGCTGTACAATTTGTTATTTATTCCTAACGTCAATTAAACTGCTGGAAACCTTGACCTCTTTGAGCAAAGAGTTTGGCGGGGTTAACAGTCGATAATTACTGGGATGATATTTGTTAGGTCTACTCTGTGACAACACAGTGCCTTCAAGTCCTTTATTTGGGTCTCCTAAAAAGTGAATTTTAAAATCAGCTGGAGCGGAGTCCAAAAACTCCAGTTGAAAACAACCTATCAGCTGTTAATATATGATAGCTGTTATGTTGAACCATTCAGCTCAGAGCGTCTTTTTTTTTTTATGAGGGAATTTAATGTCATGCATTTAATTACTCTGATAATCCTGCTGGACGCATAGTGTATGTGGGCTAAGTGTGCTTCAGGTAGCGCTCACTGTGTGTGAGTGAGTGCTGCTCCCCAGAAGGTTTCTTTACATCTTCCCTCACCTACCCCAATGACAGAATCTTTACAGGAATTGTTTGCACTTTCTAGCACACTGCAGGCTTTTCATAACAGTTAAACAACAACTCTAATTACTATGCGCAATTGAGGAGTAATTTTCTACAGTACAGGTGCAGTTACCTGAAATGTATTCTCTCACAAAGTACTTAAACACTTCTTTCCTCATGTTAATTTACAAGGAAACTAGATATCTTTTAATAACCTCTTCCCCTTTCCCTACTTAGTAGGATAATTGTGCTTTATTTCCTGTGGAATAAAAAAATGTTCCTCATCTGCTTAATTCCATCAAAGAAGTTGACTTCATGGAGAAGGGCCATGGCTTTGTCTAGCTACTAGAACTGCTGTTTAATTCCATAATAATTATTGACTTTTATATTTTCTGGACAAGCCTCTAAGTGCTTATTACTAAAGATTTAAATGTTTCCATATCATATCATAAAGAAACTAACTGTGTGAATGTAACTGTATATCATTTTTATATTCTTTGTGTAACTAACTCAGAGTAAGATGGGAAGAAGAGGACCTTGAAGATTTTCTCCACAAAGAAAACCCTTTTTAGGCTTTTCCGAAGTCAAATATGTACAAAAGTTAGTATTTTTATAATCATAACTTGTATCTTGTTATCATCCCAAACCTTTGCAAAGTGAACCTTTGCATTATGTTCTATATACATTTTTTTAGTTTTTTTTCCTTTTTTAAAATTTATTTTTAGAATTTTTTTTTCATTTTACATACCAATCCCAGTTCCTCCTCACTTCCCTTCTCCAATCCTCCCCACCTCCCCTCATTCTACCCCCCATCCACCCTTCAGAGAGTCAACAAGGTCTGGCATACTAAATTGAGATAGGCCCAGGCCCCTCCCCTCTGTGTCAAGGCTGAGCAAGGTATCCCACCCTAGGGAATGTGTTCCATAAAGCCATTTCATACATCCAGTTCCACTGCCAGGGGCTCCCCAAACAGATCTAGCCACATAACTGTCACCCACATTCAGAGGGTCTAGTTCAGTCCCATGCATGTTCCCCAGCTGACGGGCCAGAGTCCATGAGCTCCCACCAGCTTGGATTAGCTGTCTCTGTGGTTTTCCCCGTCATGATCTTGACATCACTTGCTCTGTGATCCCTCCTTTCTCTCTTCAACTCAAGTCTAGAAGTTCAGCCCAGTCACTGCATCTGCGTCCATCAGTTACTGGATGTAGGTTCTACAATGACAATTAGGGTAGTCACTAATCTGATTATAGGGGAAGGTAATAATAACTCTATTATTGCTAAGAGTCTTAGCTGGTGTCATCCTTGTGGATTCCTGGGGATTTCCCTAGCACCAGGTTTCCCCCTAATGGTTCCCTCAGCCAAGATATCTCTTTTACTTCTCTCCCTCTCTGTCCCTCCCTCCACTTGGTCATCTCAGTCCCTCCTGTTCCCATCTCTCATCCCTTCCCTTTTACCTCCACTCCCAATTTACCCAGGAGATCCTAACTATTTTCCCTTCTTGGGGCCCTCCATGTGTGTGTCCCTCTCAGGGTCCTCCTTTTTACCTAGTTTTTGGGGGTTGTGGATTGTAGCTTGGTTATCCTTTGCTTTACATCTAGTATCCACTTATGAGTGCGTACATACTGTGTATGTCTTTCTGGGTCTGGGTTACCTCACTCAGGATGATTGTTTCTAGTTCCATCCTTTTGCCTACAAATTTCATGATGTCATTATTTTTTTTCCACTGCTGAGTAATACTCCATTGTGTAAGTACACCACCTTTTCCTTATCCATTCTTCAGTTGAGGGGCATCTTCAAAATGACACTGAGATACCATTGTACACGTGTCAGAATGACTAAGATCAAAACCACTAATGACAGCTTATGTTGGAGAGGATGTGGAGTAAGGGGAACACTCCTCCACTGCTGGTGGGAGTGCAAACTTGCACAGCCACTCTGGAAATCAGTATGGTAGTTTATCAGAAAATTGGGAATCAACCTACCTCAAGACTCAGTATTGGGCATATACCCAAAAGATGCTCAATCATACTACAAGGACAGTTGCTCAACCATGTTCATAGCAGCATTATTCGTAACATCCAGAACCTGGAAAAAACCTATATACATTTTTGTAGTGAGTCTTTTTCTGTCCCATCAGCCAGCTCCCAAATAATGACATGGAGACTTCTTATTAATTATGAAAGCTTGGACTATAGCTTAGGCTTGTTCCTAACTAGCTGTTATAACTTAAATTAACCCATTTCTATTAATCTATGTTCTATCATGTGGTGTTACCTCTCTTCCATCTTACATCTCCTGTTATTTCTCTGTGTCTCCTGGTGTCTCTTGTGTATCTAGATTCTCCTCCTCTTCATTTCTCTCCCTGGAAATCCCGCCTATACCTCCTGTCTAGCTACTCACCATTCAGATTTTCATTATACCAGTCACAGCAATACACCTTCCTACAGTGGACAAATATCCCTCAACACATTTTTGAAACATTCCTACTAAATATGTGCTGTTTTTAGTATAGGAACTATTGTGGCTTTTCATTTTAGGAAGTGTTTAATATGTTGATTGAACATTAAAATAAGAAAAATTCAAAGATGAGCATAAAAGTTGCCTGACAGAATGTGCAGAAATGGCTGCTGTGAGAATGGTGACTCCCATTACCCAAGCAAGAAATGTGCTCGTCCTGAGCGACTCCTTAATGGGGAGGCTTAAAAAGTTAAACTCTGTTACAGAATTCAGGGATATTCTGTGTCTTTGCCTCCTTTTAATTTAGATTTGATACCTAGGTTACAGGTGTTCTTTAAAGATGATTGACTCAACTCCTAATGGCATCTGTAAACTTGGAGAGTCTGCTAAGCAGAAAGGCTATAATTTTAGTCTGTAAAATGCTATATACTATTTTCTTAACTGCAAGAAATTTTAAGTGATGGTTCCTGAATTCACAACACACACACACACACACACACACACACACACACATTCACTCATACACACACACTCACTCACTTGTACAATATACTATCATGTACTCATACACATACTCTCTCACACACCCTCACACACAACTCACTTACACACATTTACAATCACACACACTCAAACACACTCACCTACAACACACATTCTCTCTCACACACATATACACTCACTCATACACACATACTTTCATGCACTCACACATGCTTTCTCACACACACATTCACACTCACTCATACAATATACTCTCATGTACTCACACACATGCTCTCTCTCACATGTATACATAACTCACATACACACATATACAATCACACATACCCACACACACATACTCACATACAACACACACATATACTCTCATATACTCACAGACACATACTCACACACATACACTGGCAACACATACATTCTCTCTCTGTCTGTCTCTCTCTAACACACACACACACATACACACTCACACACACACACACACACACACACTCACACACACACCAAAACCACTTACACACTCTCACACTCTTTGAGGGCAAGTTCTGTGCCTGTGTTTGCTGGTTACTTTTTGTAATTCTTTTTGTAAGTGTTACACAATAGGCTTTTCGGGTATACATTAATACAGAAGACTTAAAGTCACATATGCACAACAAAACAAATCATAAATAATGAGATACTAAAGACCGACTGTCACTGAGGTAGCAATTATCAGTGTCTCTTTTTCGCTTCGGTGGCTTTTTCCTTTTACCCTGAGACATGCAAACAGAACAAACAATTAGCGAAATAATTGATGATCAGTACCTTCAAAGCTTGTGGTGACCTGCTTTATGCTTTATAAGCTTAATAATGAGAACACCTCTTATTACTGATTAGTGCCCTGCCTGGTGCTTTCTTACGGTGCTCAGGAGGTAGATCTCCATCAGACAAAAGGTTTGCATCTGCCCTTTACAGTTAGTTGGTCCCTAATGAACTGAGATCTTGTCCCTTGCTGTTTTTAGATTCCAATTAAACTTGTTTGTAGAATAGACAAATAATTAAAGATGTACTGTTTTCCATGACTTAATATTGTCTTCCAATAGGGTTGTGTTGCAGTTGGTGGCAATTAACATATATAGTTATGTTTTTAATCATTTATGTATTAAAACACATGCACAATGTGCCTATGTTTTCTCAGCATCTTGGTGCCTGTCAACCCATTCTCTTAACTTGCACTGGGTGTGCTAATTACCCTCTGTCAAGCTAGGGTAATTCATCTTTTCCAAGAAAAAAGGAAAACATTCTGTTTTCATTTTGTGCTTGAGAAAGTAAAAGAATAGCAGTTTGTTCTGGAGCTTTCAGAACCAGCAAAGAATGCTTTAAGATTATGACAAACTGATTTTATGTTGTGCACAGCAAGGAATATTAAACAGACAAATAGAATGTCATATTAAAAAGTTTGTTAAGTTATATCTTCTCATATCTTTTGTTGAATTTTTCCATCCTCTTGCATTCTGCATTAGGCATGTATAAAATGGTATAAGTAGTTCTTTATCACAAGAACACATAGAATAAAATACAGAAACTTTCATGATAATTTGTCACTCAAGCAAATTTTATAATCCTACAATCTCCAGAGATTTTGGAATTGTTCTTTTGTAATCTGAGAAAAAAAAACATTCAGAATGATTGCCTCATGATCCCTCCTTCACAGTTTTCAAACAGAATTTTAAAAGTGATTGTACTTCATCAGCAAGATGATGGGCAATTCTTCAACCGTCTGCTTCTGAGCTTTGCAGACAATGTGTGGCATCGACTGATTCTCTCTCCTCTCAAGCACTGTGTTCTTCTATCAGTGCTTGGAAATCTTTAATAAATATCTATTGATGGTTCAATTTCTTTGCTTTTATCCATGAGACCTATCCAGTTTTGACTTAAGTCATATAATTGATTATGCTCTGGAATTCTGGTGTGCTTTTATGTGCAATGAAACTACCTAGGAGTTTTTAGATGGGTGAGATGTTTGGGTTTCTGGAACATCCCTAGTGCAGTGAGACATCTTACAAAGAATTTTCCATCTTCAACTAATCAGGGTGAAAAGTGAAAACAGAAACTCTTCTTTATTGTGGCTTGAGGGAAGGATGGAAGTAAAATGCTAGCTGTGTTAGTACCAGAACATGTAATAAGACACACATTTTATCTAACATGTATTTTGAGTGACTAGTAACATTTCTTTTATTTGGGTAACAGGTAACCAGATGTAAAAAGCCACTACTCCATTATATATTATAAATAACAACTCATATGAGTCATAATTGTATATATATATGTATGTATCTCCAAATGTGTTTTGAACCTTTGAAGTTAGTAAAGCAGGCACATGTCCTCTATGACATCACAGTTAGTGTAAGTACTGCACAAGCAGACCTACAAAATAGGAACTTCATAGTAGATGATGTGCAATCAGGGTGAGTACAGTGTGAGACATAATCAAGCTGTTGGGTTAATCTTCCTTTCTCCCTTTAGTAAAAAATGCTGACAGATGACCATATATGGAGTTCTGGTAACCAATGGGATCCATGTCAGGTACACCACATGCTTCTAATCAAATAGGAGTTGTATGTGCATCATGAACATATTGTGTTTGTCCACAAGTCCATGTGTCATGTTTATTTTAACAACATAATTTACTTACAATGTAATTATAGTCTGTATTGATGAACTATGAATGCAGAAGAGAAGGTCATGTTTCTGTGACAACTAAATTGAATGTGTTGGAGAAACGTGGCTTCCAAAAACATATACAGGTCTCTATAAATTGGATCAACTCAAAGTAGAATTCATAGAAAACACATTGTGGGTGTTGTTTAGATGAACAATAAAGATGAAAGAAATTGGTGGTCAATAGACCAATCTACATTCAATGAGAAGGTCTGCTCAAAGAGAAAGCCACATGGTGTATGGTTTCCCATCAAAATATTGGTAAAATAATGCACTATTATATATTTTAAGTTAAAGTGAAATGTTTGAATATGCTGTATATCCTTGTAAACATAGTCACCTTTAGCTAAGTTGTGGGGTGTTAATTGAATCAATATTGCTCCCCTTTGCTTCAGACCACATAGCATCTACTGTAGCAGATAAGTGAACTTTCCTTATACCCAAGTATTTTGGGTAATTCATTAACTAAGCATCTTTGAATGGGAGACCAGACTCACACTTATTTTCCTCTATTTTGCTTCCTGGTGATGTAAGCTTGAAATAACTTTAGATCATGGAAAGATATCACTGTACCCATGCGATTCACAGTAAGAATCTAAATTATGGGTAAACTGAGAGCCTTATTCAGGATATAATAAGCTTATTATATGGTGGGTGTCTAGGTAACTTCATATTCGTTAGCTCCTCAAAGCATGGCTCTGGCACACTTGTGTTTGGAATTATAATTCAAACACTATCTATTCTTGTTCACTAAATTGTAGGCTATCTGGAATTTGGCATCAATTGTCTAGGATTTCTCCCATTTACATGCATCCCCAGTACAGAGTGTATGAGAACTAGACCCCGAGTCACCGACACATTAGCATGTGTGAAAATAGCTCAATTAGCACAGGTAGAATGTGAGAATGTCCATCAATTCCACAGGAAACAATGGCTGGCCGTATGAGGACGTATGCAGGGTCTTGCAGATGGTATCACACCAATTGCATTTGCAGACACACAGTGCAGCATCTGCAGGGCTGGCAGAATCCTGCAACTCAGAGACAGCGAGTCAGATTTGATCAGAGAGACCAACACTTGACCACATGAATGTCTCAGCTTCCTGGGATGTGTTCCAAAATCCATCCATCTCATCCAGTGTGACAGTCAAAAAAAGTCACACTTCTCCTCTCTGCATCAAGTCATCTCTCTAACTGTCACACAACGCGGCCTGCTGACAGAATAAATTTATGGCATCTTCCGATGGCTTCCTCACCTTTTTTTAAATACATAACCTTTTCTTCCCCTTAAATAGAAGAACATGCATAATAGACAAACTGAGCTACATAATAGAAAAAAAAGCAGCTTTCAGTGGACAGAGGAAGAGCTCAGAGATTTTAATAATTTCATTGATTTGAGAAAATGCTTCTCCCGTCAACTGTGGAAATCAGGAGGCCAAGTAGGATCACTGCCTGAGTGTTCATGTGATGACCAAGAGCAAGGATACCTGAGACTGACTTTCTGGATGTAACCAGCATTATCTATTATCAGCTATGTGCCCTTGAGCAAGACATTCATTACTCCTGGGCTTGGCTTTATATATACTTTTTCTGGATGGCTGTAACATTTTTATTTCCTTGGTATTTTTGTTTCCTCTTTTTACAACTTCAGTGACATTTTATTTAACCCCGTATGTCCAAAATACTATGATTTCAACATTTAATCAACTATACAAAATTGCTAATCGGATTATTTTTCATTCTATTTATGCGCTAAGCTTTCAAAATACCAAGTGTCTTGAGCTCATATTTGTAATCCTAGTATTCAGGAGACCGAGACAGGAAGATTGCACTACAACATTAAAAACCACTCATCCTGTCCAACTGCACCCCTGCATGGATTAGCCAGTCTTTATTTTCCTGCACCCCTAAATGGGTTAGCCACTTTTTATTTCCTTGCATCCCTGCATGGGTTATCTACTCTTTATTTCTCTGCACCCCTACATGGGTTAGCCACTCTTTACTTCCCTGAACCCCTGCATGGATTAGCCACTCTTTACTTCCCTGCCCCTACACCATTTCTGCAGTCAGGTAGCCACTATTCCACCATTCTACTCTACTTACATGAGATCAACATTTCAGTCTCCTCATATCAGGAAGAATGTTTGGTATTTGTTTTTCTGTTCTTAATTTATTTCACTTAGCATAATGTCTTCCAGTTCCATCCAATTTGCCATAAATTACAGAATTCATTCTTTTTAGAGATTAGTAGAATTCTCTTGTATTTGTGTGCATACATAGCATTGCATTATATGACACACACAGACACATATACTAACAGCATATATGCATACATGTATGTATATATGTATGTATATATTACTTTGTTGTCTATTCATGTTGATTCCAATTCTTGACTACTATGAATAGTATTACAATAAGCACTGGAGTACAGATGTCTCTTTTACATTCAGATTTCACTTGCTTTAGGTATACAGCTCAGCTAGGAGTGAGGTTTCAGGATCATATGGATGCTTTATGTTTAGTTTTTGAGGACCATCCATACTGTTTTCTATGTTGGCTGTACTAATTTCCATCCCTACTAACAGGATAGGAGCATCCCCTTTCATCACATCTTTACCTGCATTTATTATTTTTGTACTTTTCTTACCTCTTTTAAAATTTGTGGCACACGACAACTGGTCTCTTCAGGGTGTTTGATGCACATAGACTATTTAACATAGTGTCTGGAATAAAACACAAGATAAACACACGTTAAGCGTATATCATTACTTTAAAGCTTTAGTTATCTATACATTAAAGCCAAGTCAAATCATTAGAGAAAAAAGATTTATGAAGACTGTGCAAAAGGCATTGTCAATGACATTTCCTGCACTAGCTCGCATATATGGCAAAGTTAGAAAAGAAGCCCAACGAGCTGAGTCTTCGAGGGTAGTCATGAAGTGAACACTTGGCATGGGACTCTGCTAGTGCTGTATATAACCTGCCACCAGGGATTGGTGGCAGCAGATGACAGTTAAGGATCTGGGATACAGATTTCTGATCTTTTCTTGTTGGTGTGATTGACAGCAATACTGTGATATAAGCTGATATAAGCATAGGAATCTTGTGTGAGGTTCTCACTGTAGTACTGGATACTACTTTAAACACTTTTCAGACATTAACTCATTTATTCTATTTGGCTGCACTACATGATCTGATTTCCATTTAACGAGAAGAAAAAAAGTGGTTGAATATGTGGAAGAAATGAAATTAGAAGCCAGGCAGCCTAGTTCTGTGACCGAGACACAGGTTGTTGTTATTAGAGATAGATTGTATTTTCATTGTAATCCATATCACATACTACATGAATTTAAATCCTTTTTTTTTCAATTTTTCCTATCCATGTCACATAACTCATGAATTTAAATTCTTCTTTACAATTATTCCTTAAAGAATTTGGAGAATCATCAAAATTACAAGTGACGAACTTGTCAGCAATAGGAAGAGTAATGTAACTCACACATACTAGAAGGGTACTTAGAACTTTAATAATGGAAATCTATGTCTTCTCCCAGCGAAAAGCAATCAAGAAACATCCTTTGTTGGGGATTGACACCAATTACTACCAGGTCATGAAATTGTAGCCTGGAATGTCAGTCTGAGTTCAAACAGCCAAGGCCTGTTTGGTTAGAAGTTATGGGTCCATCTTTGCAGAATTATGGAATTCTACTTTTTTTTGACACATTGAGAAGGGTGAGCGTGGAACATTGTAGAAAGTACTTTAGGAAATTCTGCTGTTAATAGGATTTACAGGGTAGCTGCTGCCAATAACTGTAGCTGACTACAGCATTGAGTGGTCACTTTTTGGTGGAAATACTCAAAGGTAAAAAGGCAGGGGACAACTTAGATATGTACTCTGGCCTGCAACTGGCATAGAGAAATGAGCTTATGTTGGAGTGTCTTTCAAAAACTAATGACTTATGGAAATGCAGTTGTAGCCCTCCTTCCCACAATGCAGAAATGAGTGGAGATAGAGTAATGCCACTGCCACACTCAGTTGGGAACTTGTACCACATTCAAGGAGTCACCCTTTCATGTTTTAACTTAGTTTTGTCAATCATCTCGGGTCAGTTATCTTCAAATACATCACATGGGTCTGTTTTCTTTTTAAAAACTCTTCATGGTGAAATGGTAAAATATAAAATGTTTATAATTCTAATAGATATTTCCTGGATACTTTCTTTCTTTAGATTACTGTATTAAGGACTTCCTCATTACTACGGATTTCTTCTACAAATTTTGCACATGGTGTTCAATTAAGATTTTTTTGACTAAATAGCTTGATCAAATATCATAAAGATACTAAGATGTCTTTCTGACTTATTGCAGACATTGTAATCATTATGTGTCCATATGAGTTGGGTAGATAAATAATGGGGAGGAGGGTATTGGAGAAGGAATCAGCAATTTTAAATTGTTGTGGCCAAGGAGGAGTATGTTAAAGACATGAGAATTGAGCAAGACTTTAGAGAGAAAATGGTTAAAGGCCCAAGCAATGTGCTATACATTAGAAATGAAACCATAGACTTAGGTGAGGACAGTAATATAGTACCTATCCTGGCACAATGACTAGCCTTTGCTTAGAGAGATTTTTCTCATGTTATCTAATCTATATCACACAGACAGATCTTGTCAAAAGTAGGCTTCCAGTCTAGACTAGCCAGATTCCAAAGTCATTTCTAGCCTCACCATACTTAGTACCAACTATGTTTTAATCTCAAAATATACAATGAGGTAAAGATAATCCCAAGAGAAGGTTTACATATGTCTCTAAAAGACACACAGATAGCCCATTATCTTATAGAAAGAGATGAGCAGATAATGAATAAAAATAGTTAACATGAGATTGGAAAAATCAACAGAGACCCATTAGTAATATTGTAAATTAAGATACTACAAAGCCTTTTGAGGTCAACTCCTAATCACTTGCCTATATTGGAGTCCATAATCTAATTTAAGGAAAGTGCTTTCATTTTAATTTATGAGGCAGTGTAGCTTTGTGGTTAAGAGTGTAGGTTGGAGTCATACCATGCTGTTTCAAACCTTTGTCCCTGCTACTTACTAAGTAAATAAGCCTCAATGACGCTGTGTGAGCAAAAGACATGAAACTAACTTATACTATATGTTGCCACATAATAAATTACCATGCAACTTTATGTCACAGACATAAGCAGCCCCTAGTCCAGGTCTATTACAAAGCTGCATTGAGGGGGTCAGTAAGTTCATGGTGTGACCTCACATCTTGTCCAGGTAAGGATCTACTTCCAAGGCCAATTGGTTTTTAGAAAGTTCAGTTCTTGGGGGGAGCAGCCTATCTGGAAGACCCAGTTTATTTTTTCTCTGGTCATGTTACACATTAACCTCTTGATAAACTATCAGACTGATCCCTTCAGGGTCTTCTTAGATGCTGGCCAGATGTATTTCCCAATCTATGGTCACATGGACTCCTCTGTAACATAACTTATGAAGTGTCTGATGGCTTCCCTCAATCAAACACAGAAAGAGGGGGAACGCATCATGGAGGCCATGGCTTCTGTAACCAAGCTTGAGGGGTGACATCCTGTCAGTTGTCTCATTGTGTGTTTGTTAGCAGCAAGTCAGTCTGTTAACTACAAATCCAAGAGTTGGTGCTAACAGGTAGATGTGAATACTTTGGGTAGCTTCAGGCTACCTTGGAGGTTGTTTACCACACTTACCTCAAAGGTTTATCCTCTGGGGTCAGTTAGAATATGTGAACTATCTTAGAACAGCATTTGGGGAAATTATACATAAATGTTAGCTGTAACTATTCTTCCAGTTTCAGCTTATTGAGATGCTTAATGAACAGATTCAATTTTTACCTCATAGAAAATGGAAGCCCAAGACAGTACACATTCAAAACACAACATACCAAAATGGCAGAGAACATAAGGAGCTATGGATATGGAGGGGAGGCAATGATCGCAAAGTGTGTAAAATACCAGGAAAGTCTTGATCAGTGAAGTGGCATTTGAGCTAGCAATCCAGAACACAAGTATAGTCTAGATTACTGTTAAAAGTCACAAAACAGAACATGTGCAAGTTATGTAAGGCAGCTGAGCATCAGCCAGTAAACAAAGTGTAACACTTCACTGGGAAGTATGAATGAAAGGAAAGATTGGCACCTGTCATTGAGAAGATTGAAGGACAGTGTATGTGTGTGAATGGAATTTGCTCAGTGGTGATAATCACTGAAGAGTTGAACGGGTACCCCACCAGAAACTGAACTTCAGGAGGACTATTTTGGTCACTGGAAATGGGGATGGACTGTGGCTAATGGATCCTATGGGAAAACCTAGTTAGGTTAGTATTCTCTCAGTTAAGGTGATACTGTGTGAAGGCTCATCTGAACCAAAGCAGTGTGTGCAAGATAGAAAGTAAGGAATGTACTGGATGTGAGTGGTGTGATCTCACCTAACAGTTTCGATCCCCCAATTCAAGTTCAATTTGAGCTTCCTGGCTTCAAGGATAGATAAAGGGACAAATCCTGTGTCTAAAAACTATCAGCTGTGTTACCATTGACAAAACTATGTTACCACTGGCAAATTGTTATAAACCTTAAAACTTTAGTTTCTTCATAGCAGTAGAATTAAATGAGCTAACATGGAGAGATATGCAAAGACCAACACAGTGATGAACAGAGGCCAAGGTCAACTAAGAAAAGTACTTAGTTTCTCACTGGGAAAGGACTGTTGTCTATAAACAGAATCATAAGTGGAATTCTAGGTAATTAGTTCAGTTTTTAGTGAATTTAACTTAAAAACATATGCAGGCCATTCCTGATCTACTACGTCCAATGTAGTACATTTTCAACTTATTAAAGGTATGCAGTAGAAGCCTTTCATTTTTACTTTTTCCCTGATCAGTGATATTCAGATGTCACATTCTCCCCTGATGCTGGGAACTGGTAGCAAGTAGCAGCTCTAGTTTTGCATGATCACAGGGTAGACAATGAGAACTTTAATGGTCCACATTGCTAAGCTGTGGCGTTTGGTAGTTTAGGTGCATTAACTGCATTTATGCTTAGCATAATTTTCTTTTTTTATTTGACTTTTTATTTTTTCAAGGGTCTGAAGTCTTATTTTATTAAGAAATTTTATATTCATTTTACATCCTAATCATAGATCCCCCTCTTCCCTCCTCTTCTCCTTCCAGCCTCTCCCCAACCCACTCCCCATTCCCTCCTACAAGAAGGTAAGGCCTCCCATGGGGAGTCAGCAGAGCCTGGTACAGTCAGTAGAGGTGCTTAGCATATTTTCAACATACTATGTGTTTATCGGATTGGAATCCCATCTTACATTGAGGAAAATGTGTATACATGGGATGGAAGCAATAGCCAATGTTCATTCATTGGCTAATTTATGCTTTGGCACTGCTGGGCCTGTCACACGCAATCTCTCACAGAGTCCTGACAACCATATAAAATATGTGTTTCCATCCTCTACATCTTGCTGCGAGACAAGAAGAAAAAAGCTTTAGCAATTTAACTTTCTTAAAAGTCCAGCACCTGGTAAACTGCAGAGCCCACATGTGAACTAGTTCTTACTGATTTCAAGGCTTTGCTTTTAACTATTGAATTGCTTTTCTAAGATATGTGTATAAGCAAGTATTTCTGTTTTCACATTATGTCTCACTTGCTATACCGCAGGAGTTGACAGGAGTTGATAAATCAACACATAGCTGTTGATGAGGACCCATCGCTCATGCTCCAGTTTAGTTGGTATGGCTGATGTTTTTCTGGCTTCTGACTCACCTGGCACTTCACCTCCTGAGTGCTGAATGTTTTTTTTTTTTTTCTTTACTATTTTGGCACTGCTTGAGTGCTTTAGAAATGTTCCCATTCTGACTTCCAGAGGTGATTTACCAAAATGTCAGTCAGAATTAATTTGAATGATATTCATTGCAGTTCCCTAGGGCCTACAGTTACTGGCATGTTGTTTTTTTGGATGTCATATTTTGATGGGAGATAACATTTTAACTGGAGTGGGAAGGGCGTGATTTTGGATGAGTCAAGTAACATGTCACCAGGGACTGCATTCAGAACTGTAACACTGCTCTGCTTTTACAGGAGTTGTCTAATCACAGCCATTCCATGGCATTTAAAGTTCCAGCACCCTTTATTTCAGTGTGCAAAAAATCCTTTTCCTTAAGTCACTACATGCTTTGACTTTTACAGAAAGACCGAAATTTTAGCTCACATAGATAACTGTTCAAAACAATGCTAAAACCAATGAGAAGATGGTTACCGCTGTTCCAGGAGGCTGTAGCATCAGGCTTGGGAAGTCTTGATGCTATAAATCCAGATTTCAATTGTTATTTAAATAAATAGTCTTGGAGAATCTGAAGCTGTTCATCCTCCCCCTTCTTGTCCTCTTTGTTTCTTTTGTTTCCTCTTCCTCCTTGTAAGGAATTTTTTCTAGGTATAAATCCAGGATAATGGTGTTAATGTTCACTCTCTAGTGGGCCCCCTGAGAGCAGAGTTCTAGATTCTCCTGATGTTCATAATCTCCTCACTCATACTTTGTCTCCTAGGCACAATAATAGTAAGATGAAGATCCAAGGTGGTGAGGCATCTCAACCTACATCTTCTAACTGCTTCGTGGTAGGACTAGATGTAGAATTCAGCGCGTTGGCCATCCAACACAATTGAAAATTCAATGAGCTTTGAACTACTTACCTCTTCAGAGGTATCTTCTCAAGGTTTTTGGTAAAAAGTTGACGAAGGTTAGCCAAAATTTTTGAGAACACATTAGCTTTTATGAATAAAGACAAAATCAAATTCTAGTATAGCATTTAAAAATTACTTCTGTTCGGCTAGCAGCTTCACTCTGATTTTAATCTAGTGATTGAAGTGGATGAGTTCATAACAGCAAATGATCTTTCTGAAGGATTATTTTGAAATAACAAGAAGATTTGCTTGTACCAGCTTTGGACAGTATTTGTTAGATGCCTGTCTATACCCAGTACTCTTCGGGTGTTACATAGGTCAAAGCGAACAGAAATATTCTGATTGTTCTACTTCTGTTGCTTGAATTTTGAAGGAAGTGGCCGTATGAAATTACATTGAGTATAATAAGGAAACGACATGAACACATAGAATGGAGGGCTACAGAGAAGAGGTGGTCCTTCACAGCAGGCTTTGTTTTATTTTATTTTGTTAAGACTTGACTTCTGAATATCAAAGACCAGGGCAATTTCTCCCTTAATTTTATAAATCAAATACAATTAAGCTGTGCTGGAAAAATTTTTTGAGGATGGCCAAATTTTAAAAAGAACCTTTTTTTGCCACTTTTATATTAGAAGGATGCTGTTTTATTATTTTTTATTTTTTACTTTAGAATATATTTATTTATTTATATCTATTTATTTATTTTTATTATTAAGAGATTTTCTATTCATTTTACATACCAACCACAGATTCCCCTGTTCTCCCGCCTCCCACCCCCCAGCCTTCTCCCTAACTCACCCCCCATTTCCACCTCCTCCAAGGCAAGGTCTCCCATGGGAAGTCAACAGAGCCTGGTACATTCAGTTGAGGCAGGTCGAAGTTCCTCCTCCCTGCACCAAGGCTGAGCAAAGTGTCTCACCATAGGCACTAGGTTCCAAAAAGCTGGCTCATATACTAGGGACAGGTCCCGATCCCACTGCCTTGGGGCCCCCCTAAAACGTTCAAGCTAAAAACTGTCTCACTTATCCAGAGGGCCTAGTCCAGTACCTTGGGGACTCCTCAGCTGTTGGTCCACAGTTCATGTGTTTCCACTAGTTTGGCTAGTTGTCTCTGTACTTTTTTCAATCATGGTCTTGATATTTCTTCCTCATAGAATCCCTCCTCTATCTCATTGATTGGACTCCTGGACCTCTGCCTGGGACCTGGCCGTGGATCTCTGCATCTGCTTCCATCAGTCACTGGATGAGGGTTCTGTGATGACAGTTAGGGTTTTCAGCCATCCGATCACCAGAGTAGGTCAGCTCAGGCACCCTCTCGACTATTGCTAGTCGTCTATGGTAGAGTCACTACTCAGCAGAGAAAAACAATGACATCATGAGGTTTGCAGGCAAATGGATGGAACTAGAAAAAATCATCCTGAGTGAGACTCGGAAGGACAAAACATGGTATGTACTCACTCGTAAGTGGATACTAGATGTAAAACAAAGGATAACCAGACTGCAACCCACAGCTCCAGGGAGGCTAACTAGTAAGGAGGACCCTAGGAAGGATGCATGGATCACCCAGCGATGGCGAAATGGATGAGATATACATGAGCAAACTGAGGGTGGGGGGAATAACAGAGGGCAAGGGACAGGGGATGAGAGTTTAGGGGAACAGGAGGTTCGAGCTGGATCAGGAACAGAGTGGGAGAGCAAGGAACAAGATAACATGATAAATGAAGACACCATGGTAATAGGGAGAAGCAGAGTGCTAGAGAGGTCCCCAGGAATCCACAAGGATGCTGTTTTAAAGGGGGTAAGAACATGGTCTCCATGTAAAGGCAATGCTTCTCCAACATAGTCTGTTTTTACCTAGTACTTTTATACTGTAAGGCATGTGTGTGTGTGTGTGTGTGTGTGTGTGTGTGTGTGTGTGTGTGTACCCTATTTTCTGTTGTGACTACAGTTTTTACAAACTGTAACAACCGTGGCACAAGGAGGGCTCGTTTCCGTTATGTTAAACCTGGAGGTATTTGCTTTCTGTATTAAAGTTAGAGAAGGTGTCAAGGAAAGGGATACATTGTGGTGGTTTTTGTAAAAGGCAATGGCAGAAGCAGGAGACAGGCAGATTTTCATGTGTGGATACCCCCTGGAAGAGTCTTAGAAATGTAATCATTCAGTAAAGGAAACATTTGGTGGCCAAGTATGAGGGAAAGGGAAACATATAGAGAATGAAATAGGAAAGAAGGGGCTGATGAAAATCTTGCAGAGCTCTAATTAAATATGTGGGGTTTACCCCAAAAAGCAAAATAAATCTGAAGAGAAACAAAATAAGTCTCTGTGAGAACATGACCTGTAATTGGTCCATCCGCCTATGACCTGCCTTAGGGATTCTTGATTCCCTTAAACAGCTTTTTTTTTTTTTTTGTACTCACGTCAGAAATGAATGGAGCCAATTCAATATATATGTTTGTAAACCGATAGTTACTAAGAAAAAGCAAATATTTAGACTCATGTTGCCTTGCAGGAAACTACGTATTCAACAGAGGCATTTTCTTCTGGAATTATGCTTTATAATGTTAAGTATAAATAATCAAATAACCTCTTTATTCTTTTAGTGGAACTAAAGATTGAAACTAGATTACGAACCACAGTTCAAGGAAAATAATTACACTGCTGTCTTTACCATTTTGACAATAGACATTAAATCAATGAGATGCCATAATTAATGAATATAAAAACATTCCTGGGTCATATATATTCTTTCCTTTTCATTAGGAGGTCATTTGTGGCATTGTGGATGCCTGCTCCAAAGAAATTATAAGGGAGGAATTTGGGAAACATTATGGGAGATAAACAGAGCAAAAAGCACATGCTTTCTACAGCTGAATAATCTTTGTGTAAATGTATCTTCTTCATTTATCCATGTGTAGACATCTTTGCTGGCTCTGTAACTTGGCTAGTGCACATTGCCATATATGTATGCATCAATGTTCAGGCATCGCTTTGATAGGCTGACTCAGATTCTTTTGTGTGCATGAAACCAGGACAACTACAGCTGGATTGTGTAGTAGTTGTACTTTTACTTTTTTGAGGAACTTCCATTGTGACTGTATTAGTTTACATTCTCACAAACAATAAATAAGGGTATCTTTTGCAATGAAGCCAGTATTTCAATTAGTGTGCACTAGTTAAAAAATATCTTATATTTTAAAAAAGATATGTTCTTATGGAAAGCACCTTTAGCTTTCTTTCTTATTTACTTTAAAGTAATACTACACTGATGTTTCAAATAGTGTAGTTAAAGGTAAGTAAGCAGGTAATGGTAGGCTGAACTTCCTGGTGAGCTAAAAACGTCCATCCAAGTCCTAATGTGTAACATTAAGCATCATCTAAGACCTCTAAGTTTCTGATTCCTCATTTAGAAGATACTAGTGTCACTCACTGTAGGGTGGTGGTGAGCATTGGGCAGGTTAGTATATCTACAACTCTTAGCATGGGAATTGACCCAATAGGTGTCCACTGTTGTTAGGAGAAGCACTCTTCAGAGACTAGGAAGCCAAACATTTTAAAATATTTTATTATAGCTTCTTTAGCCTCTGACTTTGTGTTCTCTCTCTCTTCCCATCCCTCTGCCCCCCACCCCCCTCTGTGCGTATGTGTGTGTGTGTGTGTGTGTGTGTGTGTGTGTGTGCACGAGTTCACGCATGCATGCGTGTATGCACATTTATGTAAAGGCTAGACATTAGCCTTTTCTGTTAATCCTAGATGACATGACACTTGCCTTGCTTTTGGAGTGTCATGCTTTAACAAATGCATCACCATGCTTGCCTTTTTTTTTAATTACACAGATTTTGAAGATCAAATTCAGGTCTGCATACCTGTAAGACAAACACTTTAGTAACAGCTATTTCCCCAGCCCCTGCTTAATGTCTTCTAATGCATACAATACTTATGAATATGTAATTTATACAGGTATTTTATAAATATCATATGAATCCTGCAGGTATAAACTTTTGTTTTCCACCATAAGCATTGGAAAACCACTGAAGATGTTATAGTTTTGTTTTAAAATATAACTTTAATTGGTTCTTTTCAGAAAGACTCTTTATAAGTAGCAACTTATATATTATATTGAGGTAAACTTATCAGAGTATGAACATAGTGTTTTTAAGACTATACTAATTAATACAACTACTAAATTCACCCAGTGTTTCTTTATTTCTTCTTATCCCAGAGAGTCCCTTAGTAGGTCAGAATGATCACTGCTTCATGAACATTGCATTGCAAATTGTTGCTTTCTTAGAAGATAAGGAACCAATGTGGAGATGTAGAAAGGCGTCATTTGGGTATTTGTAAACTACTCTTAATTACTTTTACTTCCTCTTTGTTTGGATTTTCTTCAGTGTATTGACATATTAATTCTATGAATTATCTCTTAAAAACACAAGGATGTGAATATAAAAAAAATCATTAGCTAGCTGAATATGTTCCTTTCCAAATTGCATATCTTAAAATTTTAATTCAAAATGTCTGTCCCTTTATGGCCATAGGCATTTTACTACAATTGAAGAATAAACTTGTAGCATCAAATTTAGAGTGAAAATTATCAGGGGGCTTTTTCGAAGACCCCATTGCTGCTGTACAAATATGTAAGATAATTATTACCTTCAAAAAAGTTCCTTGAAAAGCATTGCTTCCACAAGATGCTATTATAGAAATGATCTTTGGAGGGCCTCAGAGCTCATGATAAAACCACCAAATTGCTTATTAGGCGGCAAGCAATGGCTCTGCTGAGATAAGTGCAATAGGCTTAGAAAAGCACATTAGTGGTGTGGTCCACCTACACAAACTCAGCTCCTACAGGAACACAGCAAACACTCTGAATTCATTAGCATGCAGTATTTACTCAAAAGCTGCAAAAACATTGTGTTTGCATAATTTTATCAATTGTCAATAGCAGCGCTTGCCAACATTCATATCTTTTTTGAGATGCCAAATTAAGAGCAGGAAGAAAGTTTGTGTCAATATTAATACTGAACTCACTCTAAATGATGACATTTAATAATAATGCATCTGGTTCCACATTCACAATTGAATTTAAAGGCCAAAGACAACCCTGGTACAGGAAACATTTTTTATGGGTGAGTCATGTTCTTCAGACACCTGATATTTTTTGTTTGAAACTTGTAAATCATGTTTAGTCTTCCACATGTGGCTACTTTCCCAAAAATTCTTTTGTGAT
>CABHPH010148250.1:0-17550 GCA_902168325.1 Peromyscus nudipes
AGATAAGGTTGGTGCCTCACCCTTCCAGTTCCTGCATCATGATGCTTAATACATTCTTTTCGTGACTCAATTCTATGCTTCCTCTATGAACTTTATAGGTGTACCCAGTGAGAACCACTACATAAAAATAATTATTGTGCAGTGAATGAATACATGAACACATGCGTTGTGACAAAGGAAATCTGTGTTCTGGTGGCGGAAAAGACTTCGCCCCAATTTCCCAGTGGCTTGTCACCAAACAAGTCTCAGATGGGCAGGATTCAAGGCAACGAAAATGTCCAGGGCCAACCCAGTTTTTCACATGCCTAGACTGAAAATCTACAGAAGGCATGTGAAAACACACCACGCTTATCTTAAGCCATTCCCCCAAAATTGCTACTTCTACCTCTGACTTGTCAGCTCTGTGACCAGAAGCCCCGGAAGGAAGACCTCTCCACTTCCTACCTTATTTTCCTGATCTTCCTCATGTTGAGACGATTTCTCAGTAAAGTTCTCTTACATATTGGAGCTAAGACCTTTAGGGTTAGAACCCTGACTTCACCAGGACAGAAGCAAGGTGGGGTTGATATCAGCTATAGCACCCAATGTCCTGACCTTACTCTCTTGGTTAGGGGTTTTATTGCTGTGATGAGACACCATGACCCAGGCAACTTATAAAAGAAAGTATTTAATTTGGGGACTCAAGTTCCAGAGGGTTAGAGTCCAGGAGCATCATGGCAGGGAGCATGGCAGCAGGCAGGCGGGTGTAATGCTAGAGCAGTAGCTGAGAGCTTACATCTGATCCATAAGCAGGAGGCAGAAAGAGAGAGCTAACTGAAAATGGTGTGGGCTTTTGAAACCTCAAAGCCTGCCCCCATGATATACCTCTTCCAGTAAGGCCACACCTCCTAATCCTTCCTAAATAGTTTCACCCACTGAGGACTCAGTGTTCAAGCATATGAACCTATGGGGACATTCTCATTCAAACTGCCGCACGCTCCTTCTCTGTGCTCTGTGAACTGTGTTCGCCTTTGCTCTGCGGTGTGTGTCCAATGCCTTACTTGTGAGCAGCACCCCATTGTTGGCTCTCCACTTGCCAGGGAAGACTTCAGGCCAAGAGAGTATAGCAAATTCTTAGACCCTGGGGCCTTTTGACTACACCATCTGTACTAAGAAGGTGGATATCACTGAATTTTAGACAGAATCTGATGTTCTCTGTTCTGGGCCTTTGCTTTGGACCCAAAACAGAACAAGGAAAACTGGAGAGTTGGACCATGAACCTGTGGCTTCCTGTTGTTATAACACCCCTTCCCCGGCCACTTTTCTGGGGTGTCGAGTTTCCTGATCTAACAGCTATTCAAGGAATTGTACTTGGTTAACCGTGTAGCTTGGTTAACTATGATTGCTAAGGAGAGGGGTTTGGAGTTAGGGCTGAATTGGATGTACTTGACATTGCCTCGAAACATGGAGATTAGCACTTTAGGCTTCATTACACCATCCTCCCACACCCCAACATTTTATGTGAATGGAAGAGTTGTCTGGATAAGGTAAACCACGTAGAGTTCACACAAAGTTTTCTCATTGTGAATGATGAGTAGTGAAGAGGAAAAGTTGGAGTTGTGTTGTGGAATGTCTTTCTATACGCTGTGAATATGTGTTGCTCTGATTGGTTGATAAATAAAGCTGCATTGGCCTATGGCAAGGTAGCTTAGAGGGAGGTGGGAAATCCAAACAGAGATACAGGAAGAAGAAAGCCAGAGGCAGAGAGATGCTAGCCCACCGTCAAAGGATGCCAGCAAGACCAGTAAAGCCATGGAACACATGGCAAAACATAGATTAATAGAAATGGGTTGGGTTAATTTAAGATATAAGAGCTAGCTAGCAAGAGGCCTGCCATAGGCCATACTGTTTGTAAATAATATTAAGCTTCTGAGTGATTATTTTATAAGAGGCTGTGGGACTGCGTGGCTGGGCGGGACCAGAGGAACTCAGGAGTGGAGAACCTTCCAGCTACAGAGTTGGTGTGGAAGGAGTCTTGAATTTACTGCTTCAAAGGGGAAAATAATAATAATATGAATAGTTCAACATTATCTTCATGCTATTGCACAGGGGGAATGGACTCATTGTGGAAACTATGGAAGAGCCACAGAATGCTTGTAAATACAGCTGTGGGCATTCTGAGGGGTTCTGTTTTCCTAGTGCTGGAGATGGAACCCCAGGCTTCATGCTCACTAGGCAAGCACTCCCCCACAGGCATTACACCCCTGGTCCCGGCACTGAGCTTCTGAATGGATGAGGAGCCAGGAAGTGTCATCTCTGTGTAACTTCAGGAGAGTCCCTCACTCTTTTAAACCGCATGCATTCTCTTTTGCCAAAGGACTAATGGGCTGAGTTAGACAATCAGGGGGTGTTTTCTCTCTGGCTTGATGAAATTCTGTAACTACTAAGGAAGCTAGTACAATCTGTTGTTTTCAGTGAAGTGAAGCAGGTTTCTGGGCTGTCACCTGAAAGGAATTTCTTAAGCCACAAGCCCAATGAGTCACAGCTTCAATGAGACAATCTGCAACTGAATTTAGATTACATTTTAAAAAGCCAAATCCCCTGGAGTCGGTCTGAATGGATTTAATCCGTTGACTATTTAAAAAGGACTTTCCAAAAAAAAAAAATACAAAAGGATCAATGATAATATTAAAAAGATAATTCTAGTAATATTACTGTCTCACAAGTAAAAGAGAAAACTTCTGATTATTAGCTATTGGGGGGTTCAATTCTTTTCTATATCATTGTAAACTATGGGGAGTCAGGACATCTCAGACATCTCAGAACCCTGCTAAGGACTGTGGCAGCTACAGTATCAGGAAGTACCACCGCCCAGGGCTCAGAAAGCAGCAATAACAACCTTATGATTTAGTACAAAAGAGATTTCTCCAGTGAGGTGGCTGCTCTGCCACCCCTTAGGTGGCGGGGTGGGGTGGGGGTTGGAGGTGGGAACACACCTCAGGCCTCACTTGTGTTTGGGGATCAGAACTCTGGAGGCTGGACATTGTAAGAAGCACCTGTCTGTAGGAGAAGACTCAGTAAGCACAGGTCAGGAAAGGCACTCAAAAATCTTTGCAGAGCCGGGCGGTGGTGGCGCACGCCTTTAATCTCAGCACTCAGGAGGCAGAGGCAGGCGGATCTCTGTGAGTTCGAGGCCAGTCTGGTCTCCAAAGCGAGTTCCAGGAAAGGCGCAAAGCTACACAGAGAAACCCTGTCTCAAAAAAAACCAAAAAAAAAAAAAAAAAAATCTTTGCAGAAATGACCCAGAGGACTGCAGAGCTGTCTCAGGGGACACAGTGCTTGCTGCTCTGCAGTGAGGTTGGGATCAAGTCCCAGCTCTCCGCTGCCTGTAACCCTAGCTCCAATGGACCTGATTATCTTCTTCTGGCCTCCAGAAAACACGCGTGCGCGCGCGCGCGCACACACACACACACACACACTATAAATAAATCCTAAAATCATGGAGAGTGGTTCAAGTAAAGACTCTTGCTGCTGAAGTCTGAGTTTGATTCCTGAGTCCCACGCAGAGGAAGGAGGGAACCAGCTCCTGAAACTTGACCTCATCTACACACATACGCAAATAAATAAATGTAACAGTCATAAAAAGAAAACGACACAGATACCTTCAGAAGGAAGGGTGTTTTGTGTTAACTTATCAGCCTCTAATTAGGAATAAGATTCAAATGTGTTCTCTCTGTCAAGTGTAAGGATTCTGTCATGTGACTTCTGTTCCCCAATACCGCTTCTGTCTGCTAAAGGCAGGAAAGCATGGGCCCTCAGTGTGGGTCCATCCCAGGGTCCTGGAGCTATCTCTCAGGCCCAATGGGCCTCTCCATCCAGCTACACTTTGGTCATTCTCTTGGTGTGATTATGGTGCACAGTTTCGGAACCTACTAGCATAGTTCTGGGAAGTAGTAAAATAAACTCAACAAAAGGAACCATGGCCAGGTCCCTGGTGTTCAGAGGAAATAATTTTGAACTAAATACAGGAATTACATGATGTGAAATGGGAGCTAACCATTTTCTATGGAAAATGTGACTTTTTTAGCACCCGATGACACACATGTGCAGCGCTTACCAAGCTGGTAGTTACCAGTCAAGGCCTTTGTTGTCGCTTTTGATTACAGACATTATAATTTCTTATATTATACTGACTGACATAGATCAATAGCATCTTAATTACTATGTAAATATGATTTCTGTTTCATCATTTCTCGAACACCATTGATTTAAATGCGTGAAGATGTCTTTTGAATGCCCTATGTTAGAGTTCTTATACAGAACATAAGGCACTCGCTTTTCCAGTACAAAACTAAGTTGGAACTCTGCGACCCATTGGCCGAGCTCCGGGAAGAATACCTTCAGCTGGCCCTGGTCCATGACCAGAGCATTCTCAGTGGCTTTCTCCCCACAAAGAAGTGTTTGGAAAGTTCTAGCAAGTCTGGCTCTTTGCCAAGCAATGAGGGGTGCATTTTCTCCTTGTAAATTGAATGAAACACCCCTTGGCAGATCCACCCATGGACGGCCCCAGGAACAGCTGGGTGGAATTAAATGGCATTTATGCCTGTATTGGTTATGGCCAGAAGCCAGGAATTCTACAGGACAAGATGCTTACAGTCTAGAGCACACAAGAGGGCCGAATCAACTGTGGCTAGAGCTGCACCCTCGCTGCGGACAGGGTGCAAATGGTTAATTTTTCTATTACAGAATGTGGTGGGGCTGTTCATTTCTCACTGCAGGCTCAGCTTTCCAGATACTCGAGTAACTTTTGCATGTCTACACAAGAAAAGGGGATTCAACAAATATACCACAGATTCAGGTCCTCCAGCCAAAAATGCCCATCGGCTTCTGTCCTCAGACCCATGAAGCCATTACCCAGCTCGTTCACGAGGTAACAATGTATTCACTTTATCGCCTATTTAGTTACTGATTTTTGAGGGAGCTGATCTCAAACTTACAATCCTCCTGCCTCAGCCTCCAGAATAGCTGGGAGTACAGGCTTGCACTACCACGCCAGGCTTTATGCAGCGTTTGAGCACAGGTTTAGAATCAGGAAGGCTTGCAGTTAGGAAGTTATCATTTCTTTCCTACAGAAAGATACAAAGATCATCTGGGAGACGAGATGCAGTGAACAGCTGAGAATCTTCTGCAGTGGGAACCAGGTTTCTCAGATGACAAGCTGACAATGTGAAATGAAGGGAGCTCCGTTTCACATTGCAGAACTGAACACGGAATTCAGAACAAGACCCAGATGTCAGAAGAAATTATGCAGTAGATTTTGTGGCTCAAATCGGTGAAGAAGGCACAGGTTATTCAAGACATTGTGTGGGGCAATTTAGGAAACACTGAAGTACAATTTTACACTTTAGGATGTATCTTCTGTCTAGATCACAGACTGTCAACTGAGAAATCTTTTAGGATGGATTCTGGCCATGAACTAGATAGCGGGATCATAGGTGTTTCAGCTAAATATTTGTCTCAAAACATGGTTTCACATGTAATCAAACACATTTGTAGAACAGAGTCTCTATAGAGTGTAGACTCAGTGTGTTGTAGAGTGTGTAGAGTGTAGGCTCAGTGTGTTGTAGAGTGTGTAGAGTGTAGACTCAGTGTGTTGTAGACTCTGTGGAGTGTAGACTCAGTGTGTTGTAGATTCTGTAGAGTGTAGACTCAGTGTGTTGTAGAGTGTGTAGAGTGTAGACTCAGTGTGTAGTAGAGTGTGTAGAGTGTAGACTCAGTGTGTTGTAGAGTGTGTAGAGTGTAGACTCAGTGTGTTGTAAGAGTGTATAGAGTGTAGACTCAGTGGGTTGTAGAGTCTCTGTAGAGTGTACAGGTGTGCTCTTGGAAACAGAAGTGTTGACCACTTAACAGTATAAACTTTCTCCTTTTGCTCTGTGATTGTTGGAGTCTATCCTGCTGTCAGCAGGAAGGCTAGGTCTAACTGTATTATTTCTTGGAAGATTCGCACACCTGCTCTCTGACTGACCCCAGCACCTTTGTTCCCTGCCGTCCACGCTACTGAGTTCTCGCTTTGCTCATGTAACTGACTCTCCCCCATTTGGCATAGGGTAACTCTCAATGTATCTAACTCTACAGCTGACCTAGTTCACCTCAAGGGCTGTTTTGTGAAATTTATTTCTAGCCACTAAGACTTGAGAGAGAAAGAATTGTAAGAAAACACCTGAATTTTTTTTTTTACTGTTATAATATCAAAAGGAGGAAAAACATCGCTCCTTTTCCATTTTGTAAGGCATTTTCCAATTGGCATGGAACTCCAGAACCAAATGGCCATCTTTTACTCGTGAGAGGAGGCAGCCAATGGTGAGGACACCAAAGATGAAGCCAACTGCTGTGTGTGGCAGAGCAGGAAGGTAAAGGGAGCCATGACCCATGTCACTGATGTGTTGAATGAACTCCTTGCAGCCATTTCTTCATCATTGAGTCAGGTGTGTTGTCGATGTGACACAGCATCCTAGAAAGTGGTCCATTAATGTTCATAGACTAAGAAGACATCCTTTAGAGAGGTCTTGACATTGTCTTCAGGTGGATTGTCTGGCCTCTCAGAACAGCATTTGTCACATCTTGTGGGCTAACTCTGGTCAGCACCACTAAAGCAGAGTTATGACCAGGATGTTTAAGTATTTGGAGAAGTACTAGTTGGAACACTAAAGGGGAGGTATATTAAAACTTACAATATTATTATTATTATTATTATTATTATTATTATTATTATTATTATCTTAAGACACCATTTCTCTGTGTAGCTCTGGCTGTCCTGGAACTCACACTGTAGACCAGGCTGGCCTTGAACTCACAGAGATCCACCTGCCTCTGCCTCCCGAGTGCTGGGATAAAAGGCATGTGCCACCACCTCCTGGCTTAAATCTTATTTTAAGTTGAAACATTTTCTTTCTTTCTTTTTTTTAAAACATAATTGTTTATTGATTCTTTGGGAATTTCACATCATGCACCCCAATGTTGCTCATTTCCCTGTTCCTCCATATTCTCCCCTTATCCCCATAGCATCTCCCGCAAAAGAAAAATTTAAAATATTAATTAAAAAACAAAACCAAACAAACAAAAAAAAAACCCCACTTTACTCCTCTGTCTTCCCCACATCCCCAACACCTCTTCATTTGTCTCAGGGGCACTGGGAACTGCGGCGTGTCACCCAGGATCTTTTGTCCACTCAGCTCTGCTTGCAAATGTTCATTGCAATGAATTTTTGGTCTGCTTCAAGGCCTCGGACTTCTGGCATACCATCATCACTGGACCCTTACCAAAACTCCTCTCAGATAGTCTGCTGTTGCCCCGAGTCATGGCATTCCTGCGGCTATGGTTTCTAGGATCCGTCCCTTTATGTACTCTGGCAGGTCATAGATGAGGCATATGTTGGGGTGGGCCAACCCAAAGCCCTGGCTGTGTGCCTGGGTAGTAGCTGATTTGATCAGTCTGGACCTCTGGAGCTGCTCCCCTTAGAAAAGGGATGGAGCTAGCTTTTCTACGTGCATGCCATCTGGGCCAGCTTGCACACACCAGTGGCAAGGGATGGGACCCTCTCTCCTGAGTGTGAGGCCTGCTCTCCCGTGAGGGGCAGAGCCAGCTCTCCTGCTGCAGTGGTGAGCAAGGGGCAGGGTCAGCTTCCCCAGGGCCAGCAAAGCCAGTGGTACTGGCTCAGCACGGCCATTGGATTTCAACACTCACGGTACCTATGGCCCCCTGCAGTAATGTGGGCCATGGAGATCAACACAGACTCCAGCTGCAGTAGGACCATGGACCCAGACATTGCCCTTGGCAGCAGCTTGGGCACAGACGTCACCATGGCCCTGGTGGCAGTACAGGCTATCCAAATCACTAGGGTCCAAATCACTATGCCACTATGGTGGCAGCATGGCCCTTGGACACCAACATGATCTCAGGTGGCTGACTAGACCCCAGGTATCCACATGGCCCTTGGTGGTAACAGGAGCCACAGACATCAACTCAGACCTTGACTGCTATAGGGTCAAAGAGTCAGTCACAACCCTTGGCAGCAACTCCAGCCCAGATGTCATCAAGGCCCTGGATAGCTGTAGAGGCCACGCAGATCATCATGACCCCTGTGGCAACACAGCCCTCGGACACCAACATGGCTACAGCTAGTAGCTCAGACCCCAGGCACCCGTGTGGCCTTTGGTGGAAGCATAGGCCATAGATGTCAACACAGACCCCAGCTGGGGTAGGACTGCAGACCCAGACTTCACTATGGCCCTGGTGGCAAGCAGACCACCCACATCATCCTGTTCCTCACTGCTTTTTCTTCTTCTTCAGTTCTGCCTCTTTCCACAGCACATGAACAGGTCCACTTCTATTTCTCTCCCATGTATTTACTCATCATAATGGTGTCCACCCAGGCAGGCCTGTGGGTGTCTTCCACCGCCTGGTGCATGAGGAAACATTTTCTTACACCCCAGATAGGATTGTCTGTAATTTTAGTTTCTTGGCATTAATGGAAGCAAACCTATCAACAATATACTCAAAATCTATCCCGGCAGTGGTGGCGCACACCTTTAATCCCAGCACTTGGGAGGCAGAGCCCGGCGGATCTCTATGAGTTCGAGGCCAGTGTAGTCTACAGAGCGAGATCCAGGACAGGCACCAAAACTACACAGAGAAACCCTGTCTTGGGAAAAAAAAATCTATTTCAGAAAAAAAATTAAAATCTGTATATAGGGGTACATGATCTTTCTCATCAGGGTCTAATATGGCATGGTCATGACATTGTTGAGCTTTGATTTTATTTGAAATATTGGTTGGGTGAGGAGTGCAGACTTTCCTTTGTGGGACCGCCAGCCAGCAAATAACAACATGGAGACTTCTTATTAATTATGAAATCTTGGCCTTTAGCTTAGAGTTATCCCCAACTAGCTCTTCTAACTTCAATCAACCTGTTTCTATTAATCTACGTTCTGCCACGTGGCTTTTTTACCTCTCCTCCATTTTGTATTTGTGTGTCTGACTTGGTCCGAGTCTCCATGGTGTCTCTTTGAACCTAGATTCATCTCCTGCTCCTCTCTCCCCCCAGAAATCCCACCTACCCTCTCCTGCCTAGCTATTGGCTATTCAGCTCTTCATTAAACCAATCAGAAGGTGCCTTAGGCAGGCAAAAAAGGACAGAGACACATCTTCCCACAATGAGTTCAAATATCCCACAACAAGTCACATTTTGTAGAGGCTTACAAAGACAAACCCAAAAGGCTGCGTATTTCCCACCAGATCCAATCAGGGGCAAGTATATATCCTGACGTACTTCCTGCTTGCATACCACCCACCTACATGGGATCAAACACATCCAGTGCAGTGGGACCAGACAAACGTGTTCAGAGTGAAAACACGTGGCTTGTCATCTCACATAAACAACAGCCCCCAGCATTCCAGAAATTATCTGTCCTTGGGCAAGGGGCTCACAATTTAGAGGCATTTTTGTATTATGGTTCTCTTAGACACAGTAATGAAAACTTAAAACGTAACTTTAGCTCTCACAGCACCTCAGTTAGCCGTTTGTCCTGGGTTTGAGACATAATAATACCGGCACTCGGGAGACAGACGTAGGCAGATCTCTGTGGGTTTGAGGCCAGCCTGATCTATGTAATGAGTTCCAGACAGCCAGGGTGACCTAGTGAAACCGTCAAAACAACAAAACCCAAAACGGCGGCCAGGGGTGGATAGGGGAGAGTGGGGAGGGAAGGTAAACAGCATCAAAACTCATTATAGGAATGGCTTGAAATCCTCAAAGAACTAATAAAAAAATAGGGGATTTAGAACCAAGTTTAATAATGTATGTATAAAATGCCATAATGAAATCCATTACTTTATATGCTAACTTAAATTCATGTTTTAAAAGAAAAGTAAAATGCATTCAGAAAAAAAAAAAAAAAGAGTATTTGTCAAATACTGCCTATTCGGTATCTCTTTATGTTTTCTACCTGAGGTGCATGCCCCACCCACTCCCCTCAGACCTGCTTATCCTGGGGCACACAACCCACCTGTGCAGATAGTCCAGATGTGCAGACAATCAGATGTGTAGGGTCAGGGAATCTGAGGATGGGACCAGAGTGTCTGCTGTTTTCTTTTGGGGACATAAAACTCCCCAAATCTAAAGGTATCTACTTTCTCACAGATTCTCTGAGTTGTTTGTCCTGTTTTCCTTTCTGCCTTACTTAACATCTCCATAATGGACAAAAGAAGCCCTCCCCTCCCCACCCACCCCTCCCCCACCCCGGGGGGGGGGGACAGGGGGAACCCCAGCTGAATAAATCCTACAACAATTCTGTGTGTGGAACTTTGGAACGATTTAGAAACACACAGCAAAAGAAACGCCAGTTGTTTATTCTAGATCAAGTCAGCAGATTGTCAACGCCCAAGGCCATGCATGTAAAAAGCTCTTTGGAAGTTAAATCTGTTTTATTGTAATAGCAAGTGTTTTATCTTTTCCAACCCACTGGCAACTGAAGTGGTTTTCTGCAGTCAGGCCGGGACAGGAGAATTTGCAGATAAGTACCCTCTTACAGCACTCTGGAGACTGCTGCTGCCCAGGGACTCGCCAGAAGAGGCTATTTGGTGGATTTTAAATAAGGGCAGCAAAAGCAAATGAACAGAGTCCTTCCTCAACCCATTTAGGTCGGCATGAAGTGGAGTTTACATTCAGGCCTCAGATGACCTTTTGGAGCTAGGATTCAAATAGATTAGTAAGTACTACAGTGGCAATTTGAAAAAAATCGAGATCAGTGGGAAAATGTCAATTTCTCGTGTAACAGCATCTAGGAAGGCAGGAGGCTTGCAGTGTGGCCGTTTTACTCTATGGCTTGTGTACACAGGGCAAGTCATGGCCCGGCCCAGGTTTCGCGTTCCTGGCCTGTAGTCTTTTCTCTGCTGTCAGAGGACCAGCTCATTAGTATTTAAATCAGCTCATAAATATTTCCTGGAAATTCACAGTCGCTTAGGCGTCACTGCTATTCATCTTGTTCTCTTTTAGTCTTCCTTCTGCCCTTATTTCACAGGCTGATGCATTGTGGGAAGGTGGCTTTCATGGCATATTAATCTTACTGGCGTATGGCTACGGAAAAGGAAGTCCTGTTGGAGGATGGAGACAGAAGTGGAGAACGGATGTGGAAGGACATTTTACTCCATTTCCTTTGTACAAATATAATTATCTAATGATGGACCATGAAAGTCTGAATAAAATAAAAACAACTCGAAAACCAGAGTCAAGGCAATTCAACCTGAATGAATGTTTCTTTTTCATGGACTCTTTGAAAGCTTTGAAAAGGAGAAACAGTTCACTGGGGGCAGGCCCCCGTGGATGCTCCCACCGGGGAGATGGTTGTGTGGCTACAAAACCGTTTCTGTTCGGCATGAGAGCTGTAATTCTAATCATCAAATAATGATGACAGAGAGGGGCCGGTTCCATCGCGGTATTCGGTATGGCTCCTCGCATTCTGCCAGAGTTCAACTGCGGAGAACATGGTCTATGGTCTGTAAGGTGCGGGGCAATTAGGATGTCCACAAAAGATTTGTCTTTTGATTATGCTCTGTTTATTTACCCACAAACATTCCTTATAGCATTTGTTTGTTTGTTTTGTTTTCCGAGACAGGGTTTCTCTGTGTAGTTTTGTGCCTTTCCTGGATCTCGCTCTGTAGCCCAGACTGGCCTCGAACTCACAAAGATTTGCCTGCCCCTGCTTCCCGAGCGCTGGGATTAAAGGCGTGTGCCACCACCGCCTGGCAACATTCCTTATAATACCACGCTAATATAAAAGTTAAACAGACATCTCACCAAGTGGGGGAACAGTTGTTTGGGCAGAAATGCCGTTGAGGAATTTTCTTTGGTGAGGTCCCTTCAGAAGCTCGCAGACCCAACCCAGCCATGAAGTCCGTCAGCTGTGGCAGGCTGGAAGATGGAGATCCATGAGGTTCTTGAGAGAATAGGCCAACAGCTAGTGCTGACAGGCAGGCCAGGCCTGTGTGGGCCCAGCAGCAATGCTGGAAGTTCAGTGCTCACCGTGGCCAGGGCCATGCACAGAGTCCCGAGTCCTCGTGCCGATGGGTATCACCACAGAAGCTAGAGAAGCCAAGTCTAGAGAGTGGGACCTTAGCATTTGGGAATGCTAAAGACCATCCCCAAAGTTCCAAGTTTTGTATCATTTCATTGAGAGGTAGATTTACACTATCAGGGCCCATAGCTTGGAGCTGATTCACTAGCATTTCAACACCACCTTGGGGTTCATTAACATATCAAGGCCTCTTCCTTTGCTAGGCTCCTATCTGAGCAGCTAGGTGGCTTACCAGGGGCTTGCTTCTGAGACCTAGCTCTTCCCTCCCCGCCCCCCATTTTGGAAAATAGATTTTTTTTTTTCCTCACATGATATATCCTGATCATGGTTTCCCCTCCCTCTCCTTCTCCCAGTTCCTCCCCACCTCCCCTCCCATCTAGACCCACTCCCTTCCTGTCTCTCATTAGAAAACGGTCTTCTAAGGAATAGTAAAATAAAAGATAAAACAAAAACTGTAACATTGGGGTTGGACAAGACAAACAGAAGGAAAAGAGCCCAAGTGAAGGTACAAGAATCAGAGACCTAGCCAGGTGGTGGTGGTGCACGCCTTTAATCCCAGCACTTGGGAGGCAGAGACAGGCGGATCTCTGTGAGTTCAAGGCCAGCCTGGTCTACAGAGCGAGATCCAGGACAGGCACCAAAACTACATGGAGAAACCCTGTCTCGGGGGGGTGGGGGAAGAATCAGAGACCGACTGTTTGACATAGTCAGGAATGCCATAAAAACCCTAAACTGGAGGCCATATTATATATGCAGAGGACCTGGTGCAGAACCTTGCAGGCCCTGTACATGCTGCCTCAGTCTCTGAGAGTTCATATGAGCTTTGATCATGTTGATTTAGAAGGCCTTGATTCCTCGGTGTCCTCCATCCCCTCTGGCTCTTACACTCTTTCTGCCTCTTCTTCCACAGGGTTTCCTGAGCCCTGAGGGGAGGGATTTGATAGAGGCATCCCACTTTAGGAAGACTGTTCTAAAATCTCTCACTCTCTGCATAATGTCTGGCTGTGGGTCTCTGTGTTTGTTCCCATCTGCTGCAGGAGGGAGCTTCTCTGATGATGATGTCTGAATAAGGCACCAATGTAGGTGGAAGTTTCTGTCCCACCAGCAGCTCCTAAATAAACACATTGAGGCTTATATTAATTATAAATGCTTGGCCAGTTGCTCAGGCTTGTTACTAGCTAACGTTTAAATTAACCCATATTTCTTACCTATGCTCTGTCACATGGCTTGGTACCTTTTCTCAGTACAGCTTGCTCATTCCACTTCTCCCTGAGTCTGCTGGGGACTCCTCTGACTCTGTCCTTCTTCATCCAAGCATCCTTAGTATGGTTGTCCCACCTATACTCCCTGCCTGGCTATAGGCCAGTCAGTTCTTTATTAACCAAAGAGAGCAACACATATTCACAGTGTACAGAAGGACTATTCCACAGCACACTGATCTATGAGTTGAGTATGACAGAATGTCATTAGGAGTCATTTTACTGTTACTTTTTTTTTTTTTTTTTTTTTAGAATACTAGTATTTGGTTTTACCCTAGGTTCCTAGGCTATCTAATCTCTAGTTCTCAGCTATCCAAGAAGCACTGGGTATGGGTTCCATCTCATGGAGTGGACCTTAAGTCAAATCAGATATTGGATGGTTACTCCCACAAGCTTTGTGCCACCATTGCCCTAGCATATCTTGCAGACAGGCTACCATTGTAGATCAAAGGGTTTGTGGCTGGCTTGGAGTTTATGCTTCTCTTTTGAGAACATGCAGAGTACCTTCCTGTACCAAAGATGATAGACTGTTGGGGTGACGGCTCTATGTAGGTACCAGCTCAATTTCTCCTTCTTCGTGTTCATTGAGTTGTGTAGGTGTTGTCTTCAGCAACAGGACCTTGCTGTCAGTTTGTGGAGAACAACCTATAGTTTTAGCAACAGTCTGAGTTGTTTGAGGATTCCCATGGACCCCTTTGGCCAACAACTCAATTAGATGTAATCTAATTATGTACTGGAAGCTTCATTTGGTTATAAGAGAGCCAGTTGGGGCTCTGTCTTCCCCATTATTTAGTGATTTCATATATGTATATGTTTTAGGAAGCTTCTACTGTATATGTTTCCATACTACCCCTCAGATGGCCCTTATGGGGGTTTGAATGTAATTGACCCCCCCCAAGCTCATGAGAGTGGCACTATTAGGAGGTGTGGCTTTGTTGGAGTAGGCATGGCCTTGTTGGAGGAAGTGTGTCACTGTGGGGTGGGCTTTGAGGACTCATATATTCTCAAGCCATGCCCAATGTCTCAGACCACTTCCTGTTGCCTGAAGGTCAAAATGTAAGAACTCTCAGCTCCTTCTTCAGCACCATGTCTGCCTGCATGCTGCCTTGCTTCCTGCCATGATGATAATGGACTAAACCTCTGAACTGTAAGCCAGCCATTCCAATTAAATGTTTCCTTTATAAGAGTTGCCATGGTCATGGTGTCTCTTCATAGCAATAGAAACCCTAAGATAGCCCTGAATTTTAGCTGTCTCTCCCAGTGTTCTCTCCCTCATGCCCCTCTACCCTCCCCATTTGATTCTCCCATTCCAACCCACCTCATCTATCCATAACTATCCTACTTCCCTTCCTAACAAGATCTGTACCCCTAGTCCCTTACCTTATACCCAACCTCTAACCTTTGTGGTTCTATGGATTGTGGCTTGGTGATCATTGATTTAACAGCTAACATCCACATAAATGAATAAATATATTTGTCTTTCTGGCTCTGGGATACCTCACTCAGGATGATATTTTCTAGTTCCATTCATTTACCTGCAAATTGTAGACATGTGGGAGAGCATAGCCAGCTGTAGGGACCTCTGGGAGAGTCCAAAGTGGACATGACCAGACTGAGCTGGGCCATGTGGGGAAAGGGGGAGGGGAACCAGGTGCAGCAGTCAGGAGGTCAGAGGTAACCAAAAAACGTCTGGATTATATAGGGAGGAAGAGCAGCCCAGCCCCTGGGCTGCAAAGTTCAGGGTAGAGGGTGGGTTATGCCAGCCATACCCTGTAATAGGTAGGGACTGAGCGATGCTGGGAGAACCTGGAGGCCAGGTCTGCTTTGAAATGTTACATAGGCATGTCAGCTGTTTGTCCTGGGTTTGAAATTGAACACTCTTCTTCCCCAGTGCTGGGATTGAAAGAGTGTACCACCATTGCCTGGGCTGTACTTGATTTTTAATTGGGTTGTTTGTTTTCTTGATATCTAGTTTCTTGGCTCTTTATTTGGGATATTAGCCTTCTATTGGATGTATAGTTGGTAAAGATCTTTTCCTAAGCTGCCACTTTGTCCAAATGAGTGTTCTTGGTCATAGAGAAGCTTCTTGGTTTCACGAAGTCCCATTTATCGATTATTGATCTTAGTGTCTGTGCTGTTGGTGTTCTGTTTAGGAAGTCTTCTCTGTGCCCATGAGTTCAAGACACTTTCTCTTCTGTCAGGTCCAGTGTATCTGGCTTTATGTTGAGGTCTTCGAACCATTTGGACTTGAGTTTTGTGCATGATGATAAGTATGGATCTATTTACATTCTTACATTACATGAAGACATCCAGTTTGACCAGCACCATTTATTGAAGATACTGTCTTTTTTCCAGGGTGTATTTCTGGCTTTTTTTTTTTTTAATCAAAAACCAGGTATTGATTGGTATGTGAATTTATGTCTGGGTCTTCGATTTGATTCCATTGATCATTGTGTCTATTTTTGTATCAACACCATGCTGTTTTTATTACTATAATTTTGTAATACAACTGGAAAGGTGGCTCTTGAACAAAACTTTCTTATTTTACTTTTCCTCCCTCCCTCCCTCCCTTTCATCCCTCCCCTCCCATCCCCATTCCCTCTCTCCCTCTTTCTCTCCTCTTTTCCTTTTCTGTATGTAACCTACACCTCCCTTTCTTCCTTTCTTCCTTCCTTCTCTCCCCCCCCCCCCCCCCCCTCACCTCTCTCTGTTTTTTTTTTTTTTTTTTTTTTTTTTTTCTTTTGATATTAATTACATTTGTGGTATTCATTGATTACATTTGCAGTATTCATTCAATAACTATATTTATGATATTAATTACATTAATTGTATTGATTTATTACATTCATGATATTTTCTTTCTTTCTTTCTTTTCTTTCTTGTTTTGTTTCTTTGAGACAGGATTTTTCTGTGTAGCCCTGGCTGTCCTGACTCCCTCTGTAGACCAGGCTGGCCTCAAACTCAAGAGATCCACCTGCCTCTAAAGGTATGCGCCACTGCCACCACCCCCTCCCCTACCCCAGAAAACCTACACTTCCAATTAAATTACTAAATTTTCTTAACCCTACAAGGTTATCTGAATCCCTAACTCTGCTTATAGCAGAGGTTCCCAGCCTTGGTGCTACGGATGTTTTGGTTTGGGTCATTATTTATTGTGGTGCCTATCCTATGCACTGTAGGATTTTTGTTTGAGAATTTCATATACACATATGTGTTTTGACCAAATCTACCCCCATTCCCTCTCCTCCAACTCCCCTCCTAGCACCCCCAACCCACCCCCCACTTTTCCTTTCCAATTTCACATGCTCTCTCTCTTAAATACTCACTGAGTCCACTGAGTGCCGCCTGGTTTACCAGCCTCCATAGAAACTATCTACTAAACACTGTTAGCGCCTCCTCCTAATCCTAACAACCCAAGTCGCTGCTGCCTCTCCAGCAGCGAGTCTAGACAGCACCTGTAAATAGGCTTGTCAATCTAAAAGCCGCGGTGTTACAAGAGGAAAGAAGGAGCCCCTTCTTTAAGTTGAGCCTGTACTGGCTGTAGACCTGAGGGGTGGGATTAACACAAGGGGAGAAAGCTTTGGGCTAGAAAGGAGGTCCACAGAGAGAAGTCACCGCTGCTTCCATTGCTTAGGGTTTGTGGTAGGGTGTGGAGGCACCCGGGAGAGCTGATGGGATTTGAGTCAAAGTTTTTGTTTAAAATGTATTTTAAAATATGAACTGGTCTTCTGTCCTTTCTAGTTCATTAATTGATTAACCTATCTATCTTTCTTCCTTTCCATCTTCTGGCCCATGGTGGTTAAATGTCTAAGAATTCTTTGAATTGTGTAAATATGCTAGAGATCTTTTCTGTTGCCTGACCTTCAGTGATGCTGTTGTTGACAAGCTTTACAGTTTGAATTCACCTCTTTATATCTCTACACCCATGTTTCTCTTCTGCAGATTGAAAATGAAAACCAGGCCAGGTGGTGGTGGCACATGCCTTTAATACCAGCACTTAGGAGGCAGAGGCAGGAGGATCTCAGAGTTTGAGACCAGTGTGGTCTACAAATTGAGTTCTAGGACAGTCCGGGCTATAGAGAGAAACCCTGTCTCAAAACAAAGAAAGGAAGGGAGAGGAAGGAAGGAAGGAAGGAAGGAAGGAAGGAAGGAAGGAAGGAAGGAAGGAAGGAAGGAAGGAA
>CABHPH010148250.1:17560-35247 GCA_902168325.1 Peromyscus nudipes
GAAGGAAGGAAGGAAGGAAGGAAGGAAGGAAGGAAGGAAGGAAGGAAAACAGACTTATCTTTTGAAAGATGGCCCCCATTGTCCTTGGACTAATTTGTCCTTGGGTTAGGCTCTGTGCTAAATGCTGGAGGCAACAAGATACAACTTCTGACCTGTGTAGCTTGCTCCTGGTGAAATTCTCAGCAGATTCAGACAGCAAAACGAAGTCCCCCAAACGACTTTGACTGGTTGGGTACCAGCAAGCCAAAACCAGCACCCCTGGAAGTGTGCTTTCACCCTCAGCACCTCCAAACCACCCCCTTTCGGGCTTCCTTCTTGCTAATGGCCTCCCTCCCTCCCTCCTTTTCACCTCAGAAATCAGTGCGGGGAGGGAGCAGCTGGTTCCTGTCTGGGGCTCTTGCACTCGTCATCCGGGACCCCCAGCCTGGCTAATGCTGAAGTGTCTGGATTCTGCAGCCCCGTGGGTCAGCTCAGCCTCAGGGGCAAGTCAAAGAATTCACAGTCAGCACTTTCCCTTACCCGTAGGACAGACCAGGCCAAATCCTTCTTTGAACAGTCCAGTCCTGGGAGCTGTGGAACACAAAGAGACAAAGGGGAGGAAAGTTTTCCAGGAGGGCTAGTGGTTAGGCGGAAGGTGGGCTTAAGTTTACGGCTTTTGTTGTGGGAGAGGGAAGTGCCCCGGTCCCAGGCTGCCCCTTTTCAGAATCTCAGTGAAAGGCTCTTTTGTCCTCCTTTGCTCCTTGTGCTGAAGGGCCAGGTGCAGACTCTGTTCCCGAGGGAATCAGAACGTTACTGCCATCAAGGTTGACAGCCCGACTCAACTCGGTGCTGAGTCTCACTGCCTGTGGTGGTAACAACCCCAAACCTTGAAGCAGATCAAAGGGAAGGGTGCAGGCAGGTGAAGAGACAGAGCTCTGGCGGTCAGGACCAAGTGTGGGTTTGGGGGAGCTGAGGTTCTGGCCAAACAGGACCTCAGCTGTGAGGATGACTGGACTCCCTTATCTCCATGCCAGCAATTCTTTCCCAGGGGAGACCTGTGCACCAAAGACCACCAGTGTTTCCGAATCCATGTGTAAACATTCTAGTCTCTATAACAAGCCACACAGTATCATTCTAGGTAACGAAATGAAGGGTCAAGGTGTATTAGAACCATCTGTGGGTTCAAATCTTAGCGCCCAGCATGGAACCATGCCTACTGGGCTGCCTCTCCTGAGGTAAGTTATGAACACTAAGCATCCTTTGTCTGTGGGCTGGCTTCTGTTACACAGGTGTAATGAAACAGCGGAAGCCTTTCCTGGGCAGAAAAATGCAACCTCGTTTCAGGCCTAAGATTTGTATTGGGCCCCTTCTCCCCTTGGCTCTCAGAATAAACATCTCCGCAGAGATCTCTACCTTCTCCCACAAGCTTCTTTTGTTTTTGTTTTTTGAGACAGGGTTTCTCTGTGTAGCTTCGGAGCCTTTCTTTGGGACTCACTCTGTAGACCAGACTGGCCTCGAACTCACAGAGATCTGCCTGTTTCTGCCTCCCGAGTGCTGGGATTAAAGGTGTGTGCCATCACTGCCCAGCTGTGGCACCACTGCCCAGTACAACCTTCTTTTTCATGCCTACCTTTCTTGGCGAACAGCAATGTCTTCCATATAACTGAGTCACTGGGAGTTAGACGATTCTCTGGTAGGTAGACAGACAGGGAGCGGGCCGTTACCAGGTAATAAAGATGGTGAACTTCCAAGATGGCTGACTACTTCTTCCACTTGTGACTTGTGACCTGCAACAAAAGCCTGGCATCTGTTTTGTTTTGTTTTCCAAAACAGAATTTTTCTGGCTGCCCTGAAACTCTCTCTGTAGGACCAGGCTGGCCTCAAACTCAGAAACCTGCCTGCCTCCAGAGTGCTGGGGTTAAGCCTGGCATCTTAAAGCAAAGGTCCTGTGGCTTCTATTCCTGCCAGCATTCCTTAGGAACTTGGGAAGCCAGTAGTTCCCTATCCCCAGAGGAGCCATTTCCCTTATCCTTTGCAGAAGGGACAAATGGCTATTAGCATACCAAAGTGCGTGCTGGCCTCCAGGCTCTTGTTAGACATTTCAGAGCCCATGCTAGCATCCAAGCTCTTCTCACCCCCTACCCTAAGCTTCCCTAGCTCACAGGCTTCCCTCCCCACAGTTACTCATTCTCCTTATAACCCTGCTGTGTCAGCTATTCTCAGTCTCTCTCTCTCTCTCTCTCTCTCTCTCTCTCTCTCTCTCTCTCTCTCTCTCTCTCTCTCCTTTACTCCAGACTGCTGGCCATGTCCAGTCTGCTCCTTTCTCTCTCTGCTCTGGACTCCTCCAGATGCCTCTGACTGTTCTTTCTCATATCTACAATAAAAACCTTCCCCTTATCCACACCATGGAGCAGTCATGTTGTTAGTTTATCCACGCTCCTGCTCTCTCTTCTCCTAAGATGTGACAGTTCAGCCACATCTGTATACTCCCAAAGCCATCACGTGCCCCTTTGCCCTCCTGCCAGCCCTTTATTTCAAGGCTCTTATTGTTTGGAGGTTTCTACTGAATTGAGAAAGACAGCTTCAAATAGTACAGATAAACCCCAAATCACTTCTGTAGCACCTCATCCCAAGATCCTGTCCCTCCCTCTCCAAGGCAAATATTGCTTGGGGCTAGGAATGCAGAGGTTTTGTTAATGTTTATATACATTTTTGGATATTAAAATGGACGCATAAAATACATAATTTCTTGATATGATTGTACAAAGCAGTGCATTTCTTAATTTTACCAGCATCTTGAAGTGACCCAGAGCCACATAAAAGTGGCTGAGCCAATAAAAGTCATGATTTAGACTTCTCCAGTCACTGATCCCCTCATAGCTGGTGAGTCCAGAACTTGGCAGGACTCACTTGCAGCTATCTTCTTCAGTGAGTAATAGAACATTTTACAATCTGATTCTTGTATCTCCTACATTTTTCAAATTCTTTATCATCTCTGGCTCATAGAAAGCATTACTTATGCTTCCCTAGACTGTTTTAGATTTTCACAATACCTCTTATGTCACTTCTATCATATGATATCAGAACATGGCCTTGTGATTATCTATTTACTTACATGTCTCTGGACTTGACTCTTTACAGACAATTACTAATTATCTGTCTGCCTGGCATTTGGTAGTCACCCATAAATGTTTATTGCATAACTAACTAAATAAAAAATTGGCCTTACATTCACCTCCTCTAATGGTTGACGAGACTCCAGCAAAGTTTTTGTACTATCTTGTGACAGATCATTGTGTAGCAAATATTTACATCCTCATCATAATCCCACGCAAGAAGTGCATTATTTCTACATTGACTCTGCCCTGGGCCAGAGTACTTTCTTGGACAAATGGTATAGGAGGAGTACACAAATTGTGAGTGGAGGCTGTGTGCTTGAGGGGCAGGCTTGCTGTCTTAAATCTCTCTCCTTCTCAAATAGGAGAACAGCCCATAGAAAGACACTGGTCCAAGGAGGGTGAGAAAGAGAGCAAAGCACAGTCATCATCTTGGGGATCCATCCAGCCTATGTAAGCTGAATTTTCACGTGTCTGCAGAGATGTGGTTTATTGTCTGCCACTGAAATGCAGAGGTGGGTTTGTGTCACAATATTCTTGTGGCCAGTGGCTAACGGAGATACACCCACATCAGAACCGCCTGGGGTGCGTGTTCTGAATGAGGCATCTGAGCCAGCCTGGACCTTTCAGCCTTGGGCTACAGACATTTGTCACCATGCTGCTTACAGGGACAGAGGGAGAACAGGGGTTAGCCTCCAGGAAGCAGCTATATTTGTTACTAAAATCTACTCCCAGAGATTTGGAGCGGCAGTGAAGCCAGGGGACAAGATTTTCTCACAGAACCATTTCATTAAAGAAGTGGAAATTCAGAACTGTAAAGACCTCTTGAAGAGGTCTATAAATGTGGCGTTGCTCAAAAAGCCATCCTTCCATGCATGTGGCCACCTCATGGTTGCTTGTTTAAATTGGAATAAATTAAAATAAACCAGCCCATGCAACATCAATGGCAACACAGTATTAACTTATTAAACAGGTATTTAGTATGTAATTTCTAAGTACTAGAAATTCTGGAAGGCATTGGAAAAAAATCCAATGTGCCTAAAATAGTCTCCTTCCCCAAAGAACCTCCAGCCTGCTTAGCTATGCTTCTGTGTGGATATTGGTATTTGGGAGTTTAATAGAAAAATGGTAGCTGGGTATGGCAGCATATACCTTTAATCCCAGCCCTTGGGAAGCAGAGGCAGGCAGATCTCTGAGTTCGAGGCCAGCCTGGTCTACAGAGTGAGTTCCAGGACAGCCAGGGATATACAGAGAAGCCCTGTCTCAATAAAAAAAAAAGGTGATTTGGGGGGTTTTGTTTAAAATAAGATCTTACTCTGCAGCCAGGTTGGCCTCAAACTAACAGTGATCCTTTAGCTTCAACCTCCTGAGTGCTGGGATTATGTGTGTGAACCACTTCTCTTTGGGACCCACCTAACTTCCTGGTTCATGAAGAGAATTCTTTGAGGTAAAACACAACCATTCTGTCCTCAATCCTGCATTATTTCAGTACCTTTGTCCCACCACTTTCCTGAGAGTGCCAAGCCTTCCCAGGAAATGTGCCGGCTCTGCGGCTGTGCAAGAGGCCAGGCTCCTGAACTTGGGTCTAGGCCTTGCTATAATGGGGCCCTGGTATAATTACGCTTTCAGATCATGAAATCCATGTCTTAGGAAAGCATTTTTTTCAGTAGCAGCCAGAAATCAAAGGACTGAAATCTTCAGAGAGCATTGCTCTGGGATTACTATGTAGCAGAAGAAAGTATTGATCTCTGGTATTTGTGCCTCTGAAGTTCACTGGCTAATGGAGGGAATGGGTTGCTGAGGTAACCCTGGGCCACTGACTCAGGCACTTGTATACTTATGTTTCCCTCAGTGACATAGTATGGCATGATTTTAATAAGTTGCCCTGTGACCTTTTTTTCCCATTATTTATCCAAACTAGGGCTTTGCCCTATGGCTTAACGTCTAAAAGAGATGAGTAGACCCATAGAATGAGTCCTTGTCATCTTTATGCATAGTTCCCTATGGCATCAAATGCTGCAAACTCAAGCATTTGTAGAACAAGATTCTGGTTGTTTGATGTTATTTTCTGCCTGGGGTGCCTTAAAATGATGTTTAAACTGTTAAACAGGCGCGCAGAAGCAGGGAAGCTGTGGATTGGCTTCTTGGTAGAGTTGCCACTTGATTAACTAGACAACTTGGCATCTCAGAGTGTTCTCATGACAAAGGAGCCTCCTAACAGAACACTGAGAAATACCAGCAGTGACCACACGACGTGGCTTAAGGAAGGTCGCATCTTGCTCCTGAATGGGGCTCTAGAACTGTAATCACCATAGGCTTTTGTCCTCTGAGTCAGATATGATTATTGTTGTCAGTGCTGGTTAATTTTATGTGTAAACAAGTCTGGACTAGTGGCAACATATTATTGCCAGGAGTGTCTATGGAGGTGTTTCAGGAACTGAGAGCGGCCAATGGTCTCTCCCGGGTAACTGGGCATCCAGTCCATCAATGGGTTGACTAGGAGAAAATGGTGGAGGAAGGGAAGATTCATATTCTTTGCCCAAGTGGAGATATCTGGCCTTGTACATTGGTACTGCTGCTTCCCAGGCATTCGGACTAAGGCTCAAACGATCAGGTCCCTGGTTCTCAGATCTTCAGGCTCAGGCTGAATTATACCCCCAGCTTTCCTGCTTCTCTGCCTTGCATACAGCATATCCTAGGATGTCTTACACCACATAATTGCATGAGTCAATTCCTATAAGACATTTCTTTGTGTGTGCATCTCTGTTTAGCCTATGGGTTCTGTTTCTCTGGAAAACAAGGTGTCATACAGATCAAGAATGGTTCTAAAGGAACAGAATTTAAAGGATATGTTTTCTGAATAATTTCTGGGACTGTTTTTAGAATCTGACTACTATTAAAGATGCTGGCGACTGCATTTCCAGCAGTAAAGGCAACTAAGATTGTTGTAATGTCTTACAACTAGGGACTAGCCACCCAGCCACGCAACCAGCCACAGAATAAGAAGTAAAGAAAGGTATATAGAATAGAGAAAGGTAAAAGCCCAGAGGCAAAAAGTAGATGGGATAATTTAAGAAAAGCTGGCTAGAAATAAGCCAAGCTAAGGCCTGGCATTCATAAGTAAGAATAAGCCTCTGTGTACTTATTTGGGAGCTGGGTGGTGGGTCCCCAAAGAGTGAAGAGTAAAAAACAAACAAACAAACAAACAAACAAACAACTACAGACATGGGGACATGTATGAAGACTCTAGTGAACCTGGGGTAATGAGTCCTTAAATTCTAATGAGTCTTCTTTGCTGGAGGAAGACTCTCCTGACAATGGCCTCCCCACCTACAGTGGTATTAGCCTTTCCATCTCCACCTGAGGACATTAGCCCTTCATTCCTGAGGCATCTTCTGAGGCAATTGCCGTGGTAAGCAGCACGGATTCTCTTTGGGACCCCTTTCTGCTTCTGACATCTATGTTAAGCTCAAGTCCCAGCACATCCCTAAGGTAAGGTACAGAATTTGGACCCATTAGGGAGAATGCTATACTCCAAAAGGACCACTTGACTTTTCTCATTTATATAAACAAGTGTTTTGGGAACATGTATGGGAATGGATATTGAAGGTGTGAGATAATAGCTGAAGTAATATAAAATTGGACCAGTCTGAATTTTTTATACATTTTTTAAAAATTTATTTTTATTTTATGTGCATTGGTGTTTTGCCTGCATGTATGTCTGTGTGAGGGTGTCAGATCTTGGAGTTACAGTTTTTAGCCACTACGTGGGTGCTGGGAATTGAACCCAGGTCCTCTGAAGAACAGCCAGTGCTCTTAACTGCTGAGCCATCTCTCAGCCCCCACTATGAATTTTTTTTAAAGAGATTTATTTATTTATATGTATACAGTGTTCTAGCCTACATGCCTGCAGAGGGCACCAGATCCCATTACAAATGGTTGTGAGCCACCATGTGGTTGCTGGGAATTGAACTCAGAACCTTTGGAAGAACAGCCAGTGCTCTTAACCTCTGAGCCATCTCTCCAGCTCGAATTTTTTTTTTTTTTTTTGAGCAGAGGACTGAACCCAGGGCCTTGTGCTTACTAGGCAAGCGCTCTACCACTGAGCTAAATCCCCAACCCCACTATGAATTTTTGATGTGAGTGCACTATGTAGAGATTCTGCATTTAATGCTGCAACTTGGGGAGTCAGAAAAGGCTGGTTGGCCAGGTGGCTAAAAATATGGGATGAAAAATGGCCAACCACTAGCAAATTAAAACTGCCTGCCCTCCCTTGGTTGAATGTAGAAGAGGGATTCCAAATCCTCAGGAAAATGGAATGCTAAAGTAGATTTGCCATTTATGAACTACTTACCCCTCTTTGCAGAAACCATAAGCAGCCCGTGTAGCCACTTGCTGTCAGTCATGGTCAACCCCACTGTGTCCTTTGACATTGTAGCCAGTGCTCGACCTCTGGGCCACACCTCTTTTGAGCTGTGTGTAGACAGGATTCCAAAGTCAGCAGAGAACTTTCGAGCTCGGAGCTCCGGGAAGAAAGGGTTTGGGTATAAGGGTTCCTTCTTTCATGGAATTAATTCCATATTCACGTGCCAAGGTGGTGACTTCACCTGCCGTAACGGCTCTGGCGGTAAGTGAGGAAATAAGAGGATGAGAACTTAATCCTGAAGTGTACAGGTCCTGCTCTCTTGCCCATGGGAAATGCGGAAACAAACACAAATGGTTCCCAGTTTCTCAACTGCACCATGAAGACTGGGTAGTTGGATGCCAGCGTGTGGCCGTTGGGAAGGTGAAAGATGGCATGAACAGTGTGGAAGCCATGGAGCGCTTTGGTCCAGGAATGGCAAGACCAGCCAAAAGACCACCATGGCTGACTTGGACAGTTCTGATACTTTCGATTGGTTTGTGTGCATCTTTTTTGTTTGTTTGTTTGTTTTTGTTTTGTTTTTTCAAGACAGGGTTTCTCTGTAGCTTTGGAGCCTGTCCTGGACTAGCTCTGTAGACCAGGCTGGTCTCGAACTCACAGAGATCCACCTGCCTCTGTCTCCTGAGTGCTGGGATTACAGGCGTGCGCCACCACCGCCCGGCAGTTTGTATGTATCTTAACCACCAGCCCGCTCCTTCTGCAGCTCCCGAGAGCTCCCTCTCCCCTTCGGCTTGCAGTATCCTGGAATTATTGTGCTCTCACTGGAGTTCCTTGGGTTCATATTTTCCTCTTCAAATTTAGATGGATTTCAGAGTGAAGTATAGGACCACAAATAAAAACTAAATAAGAAGCCAGGCATGGTGGTGCATATCTTTAATCCCAACACTCAGGAGGCAGAGGAAGATAGAGTTCTGTGAGTTTGAGGCCAGCTTGGTCTACCAAGTGAGTTCCAGGACAGCCAGGGCTACTTAGAGAAACATTGTCTGGAAAAAAACAAAAACACACACAAAAAAAACAAAACCAACCAACCAACAAACAAATAAATAAAAGAGCCACTCCCTCACACTGGGGGCATCTAGAAGTATGCCCTTAACCAATAGTTCGGGAAAGATTGTGCAGGGAGCCCCTGCACCCTTGAATGACTCCATCATTTCTCTAGCTTCCAGATCTTGTGGTGGAAACTGAAACTTTTCAATTAAAAACCTAACAGTGATGGAGTGGCCTTACTAACTGATCAAGGTAGACTAAGTGTAATGATTGTAATACACAGTGAAGTCAAAACAGCAATCAGAATAATCCAAGTTTCATAGACCGTGGCAATGGCTGGCTGTTTGTGGAGTCCCTAGAAGCAAACCAGGTAGGAATCCTCATAAATTCTTATTTGATCTGAATAAGCGGAGAAATTTGAAGTCATCTGCAAATGATGAAGCACGCCTATAATCTCAGCACTTCTGATGTGGAAGTATGAGTTCAAGGCCAACCTGGCTTCATAGACAGACCAAAAAAAAAGTCTCTCTCTCTCTCTCTCTCTCTCTCTCACACACACACACACACACACATACACCAAAAAGAAAAAGAGAGAGAAATTCTAGGTCAAGTAAATGTAATTTCCACTAGAATCATAAAAATAGAGCCACAAACTCTTAATTCTCAAACACAAGCCTCCTTACAGATACAAAACACCCTGAATGAAGGGGAGGTCAGGTCCCTTGGAGGGAGTATGCCATCGTACTGAAACACATACATTATTAATATTTTCCCAAACTTCCCTAAGGGACGGACAGTCTTTCACCAGGGTAACTGCACAGAGTAAGGACTGCTAGGCCCTGGGAACCCAGAGTGCTTCCAGGGCATCCCAGATGTCACTGTGCTCCAGTTACAACAGAGGCTTATGCAGGTCAGGTGGTGGTTGGAATTTTGTCTTAAATGTCTTCCTTAGTGGGTCTAGTGGGTCCCTGAATCCATTCTGCACTTCTTTTCCAGGTTCCAGAATGCTTAATTAGAACAGAAATAATTAAGCAGCTGGCAGTCTCTCCACACTGGTTCCCTGAGCAGTAGAATGAGGGCTTTTATGATGGAAAAAGCTGAATGGAAGCCATTAGAATGGCTTTCTTCTAGGGAAATAGTCATCAGAAGCAATGCTGCGTCCCCAGAGAGAGGGGGAATCAAAACCAAACCAAACCAAACCACAGCTCCAAAACCGAGGACTTGAGAGGCAGAGGTGATGATTCCCACCACACTCTCCTTCAAGTCTCCTTGGCCTCTGGAGAAGGTGGGTGGGCTTGGAGAATGTCCGTGGATTTTTGTAAGCTCACCCAAGTGCTGAGTCTAGTTGCAACTGCTATTCCAGGTGTGGGTTCATCACTTGAAGAAATTAACACATCTCTCGATTCGTGGTATGCAGTTACAGGTCTGAAGAAAACGCCCTCCCTCCTTCTCTGTGACAAGAGCCACCAGAAGCCATTTGCTCTCTGCTGACACAGCCAGCAGCACACCTCCACTGTCCCGTCTCAGGAGTGTAGTGATCCTTCAGCCCTATGGGGTGACTTAGACCTCAGACATTTTGATAGGCTGTCTCTTGGTCAGGATCACACTGGCCCCTCCACTGATGACATTGGGTTGATTGGACCTTATAATCAAGACATTCTCAACTACTCCAGAGTTACTGGTAAAACATCTGTGTGTCCAAGGCCGGGAAAGAAATTTGACTAAAATTTTAGGGGCCTTCTATCTCAGTAAAGTTTTTAGGGGTACAGTGGTATGTTGAGCTACTCTGGGGGAAGGTTAAAATTTTATTTTACTTTACTTTATTTTATTTTTTGGTTTTTCGAGACAGGGTTTCTCTGTGTAGCTTTGGTGCTTGTCCTGGATCTCACTCTGTAGACCAAGCTGGTCTTGAACTCACAGAGATCTGGCTGCCTCTGCCTCCCGAGTGCTGGGATTAAAGGCGTGCACCACCACCACCTGGCTGAAGGTTAAATTGTTGACCTGGCATCTCCTATACCCAAGAAATGCCTACTGAGCCTCTTGGCATTTTAGAGGTAATTGAATCCTCATTGGGTCCATTTACCAAGTGAGCCAAAAGCTACTGGTTTTGTATGGCCCCAAACAAGAGAAGCCTCCGAACCTAGACGAGGTTGCTGATAAGAGTGAGTGGCTCTGACATGGGGACTTTTATCAGATGTTTACCCACCGGTGCTTAAAGAGTTACACAGGGATGAAGAATAAATCATTGTGAGGCCTCTGGATTTTGAAGCAAGATCATACCCATCATATGCATCATGTACATATGAATATGTTACCTGAGAAGAGACTGTATGCTGTGAATATTGCTCTGTATGCTGCAAATGTGTTACTCTGATTAGTTGATAAATAAAATGCTGATTGGCCCAGTAGCCAGGCAGGAAGTATAGGAGGGATAAGCAGACAAGGAGAATTCTGGGAAGAGGAAGGCTGAGTCAGGAGATGCCAGCCCGCCGTCCAGGGAGCAGCAAGTAATGGCACACAGGTAAAGCCATGGAACACATGGCAACATATAGATGAACAGAAATGGGCTGAGTTTAAATGTAAGAGCAAGTCAGTGATGGGCCTGAGCTAATGGCCGAGCAGTTTATAAGCTTCTGAGTGATTATTTTATAAGCGGCTGCGGGGGTCTGTGGGGCTGGGCAGGACCGGAGAGAAGTTCAGCTACAACTGTATGCTGACAGCAGGTCACCAAACTGCCATGCAGCTTGAGCTGACCATTCTGAACCAGTTTTATCTCACTCACCAAGATAAAATTGGGCACACATCATCAAATGGAAGCGTGCACGCACACATGCGCGCGTGCGCGCGCGTGCGCACACACACACACCTGTAACCTTCACCTAGGACCTCATGGGGGAACTTCAGAGGGACTGACAGAACAAGTGAAGACTCAGGCCTTGCTTATACATGATTGTGTACCATTAGGAAGCCGACAGCTGCAGCTTCTTGCTAGGACTATAGGAAGTTCAAGACCATGGTGTCAACAATGGCTTAGTTTCTAATTAATTCTTTCTGTATTAGAGCATGAAGGGTATTGTGTGGTAAGATTTTTGCCTCTCTAATTGGTGGTGTGAACCTGGGAGAGCAGGGCCTAAAAACTGTGGGCCCTGGCCCCCCACTGTGAGTGGTTGGTTGCCGCCTTGCTTGCCGACCTTGACCAGATGTCCTCCCTATGTTGATTCCCTGCCGGTTTCCTTCTCACCTAACGATCACCAATCACCGGAGGTTCTTCACCGGAGGTTCTTTGTGTATCCTGCATTTGGTGTAAACAGCTTAGATGCAAGAATGTAGAACATTGGGTAGTGAACTTCTGCCCTCCAGGGTTCCTCCATTGTGCTGTAAGCCTATATTTAAGGTTTCCTCCCTCCTTCAATAAACAGCATTTGGCATTCTGCTGTGGTAAATGACTCGCTGTCTCTTGTCTCTTATTTTTTAATCCACAGCCCCTCGCTCGGACATGGTGAACGGGTTACGGTAGTGTGGGCGTTACTGCAACAAAAAATGAGGCCAGCTAAAGTCTCATGCAATGGCTGACTTTATTCAGAGCATCAGACAATTTATACTCTGAGGGTTAAGAGGAGTCACCTGAGTAAAGTATACAATCACCAGGACAAGACGCACATGGCAAAAACCTGCTTTTCCATAGAGGCATCTGAATAACAACAGCTGAAGTCCACTCACTCCTATCGATACCCCTGGGAGGAGCAGGAAGACACGCTCCAAGAACAACCCATGTTAGGAAGAAACAGAGCTCACAGGACTCCTGTCTGGTTTGCCTGGAGTTTTCTCACAAACATTCAGAATTCCCCTTGCACTGTGTCCTGACAGTAAGACAGAGTATGTGAGCCAGAGAGAGCCCACTGTAACAAAACCATCGCCATTGTAACTCATCAATCTATTAGGCCCCCAGCCTTCATGACCCAGCCGTATTGCAAAGGTTCCACTTCCCGATGCCCCTGCACATGAACATATTCAAGTCACAGCGCCTCCTGTAACTCCTATTTGCACTACTGGGGTCCTTTGGTACTCTGGGGGCAGAAGTTATGAGCGGCGGTAAAAACACAATATGAACCTTAGCTTGCCATAGGCTGCAGAGTTCTCTCACAGTAGAGACAGAGACAGAGCAAACTGGGAGGGTTTGTACGGAGGCGCAGAAGAGGCAATCTTCCGAAAAGGGTGTGTGGAAACTTACCTGGATATAAGATTTAATTGGGAGTTAGAAAGAGAATAAAGAAAACAAACATAGGGATATACGTTATTTTGAAACCTTAAGGCTCACTCCCAGTGACAAACCTCCCATAAGGCCACATGTTGTATATTGGGTGTGGGCGTCCATGCGGTCCGTGGAAAGAAGTTCAGAGGCACCTCAGAAGTACAGCGGCACCTCGAGGAGGAATTTTTAGCCTTTCCCAGCTGCAGAGGGAATTCAGCTCTACTGACTGGTCCACTCTCTCCATGAATAAAGGGCCCTTTTATTGTTATCCAATTCACACCTTTAACAAGTCAATTCTGTATACCAAAGCTTCTTATCTAAGCCCCCCAGAGGGCTCCATTCTCATTAAAACTACCTCAGTGTGGTAGAATAATACTTCTGAAATGCATCATATCTATTAAAATACATTAGCATTAATAAACTTAATAATCTTAGTTAATTTATGTATGTATGCATGTATGTATGTATGTATGTATATTAAAGAATTCGTTGTTTTTGTCCCTCCTCTGTTCCTCTCCGTCTTTCCTCCTTCCTTGACTACATGCTAAGGGCTGGGGGTGAGGGAGCAGAGGGGTTTCCCTGCTGTGGCTCTCAGGGAACACCCTGGAAAAGCTCCTTCCTAGGTGATGGGGATGGGTACTGGAGAAAAAGAAAACTTAAAGGAACAAAGAATTTTCTTTTCCTTGTTAGCAGGTTCCCCATAAAGGGCTGAAAATCAGAGATACCTTGCCCTATGCTCTAACGCAGTGGTTCTCAACCTGTGGGTCTCAACCCCTTTGGGGGGTTGAATGATCCTTTCACAGGGGTTGCCTAAAACCATTAGAAAACACAGATATTTACATTATGGTTCATAACAGTAGCAAACTTACAGTTATGAAGTATCAAAGAAAATAATTTTATGGGGGCTAGAGAGACGGCTCAGTGGTTAAGAGCACTGACTATTCTTCCAGAAGGCCCGAGTTCAATTCCCAGTACCCACATGGCAGCTCACATCTGTCTGTAACTCCAAGATCTGACACCCTCACACAGACATACGTGCAGGCAAAACACCAATGCACATAAAATAAAAATAAATTATAAAATAATAATTTTATGGTTGGAGGTCACCACAACATGAAGAACGATATTAAAGGGTCACAGCATGAGGAAGTTTGAGAATCACTGATCTAGTGAGACTGGAGGTGAAATCTCAGTTTGGCAGGAAAAGGCTCAGAGGGCATGAGACAATTCTCCAAGTTTCCCACATAAGCTCAGCAGTCAGGACTATATGCACTCTTGCCTAAGGCTGTTACAGAAGTACCTAAAAGAGGTCTAGCCCGTTAGGAGATGCTTCCCACTGGGAAGATGTAGCCCCAGAGCAGATGTCGGTGCTGTCCCCACATCAGAGGCCAGATGGGAGCTCAGTTGCCTCTGTGGATGCCAACAGGGATAGATGCTGACAATTGATGGCTCTTGGGAATAGGGACGTGGCAGAGGGTGCCAGCATGGACAGATGACAGCCATGGCTAGTCCCTCCATGTCCAGATGTTCCTCAGTTTCCTCCTCAGGGCAAGACAGGAGGAAGAAAAATCCAGAATGGATCAAATTGACCCGGAACTGACTTGTTTCCAGTTCTGACATTGAGTGGAATAGGGGCTCCCTATAGAAACAGGGTCCGCATGGACCTGGTGGCATAGGCCTGTAATCCCAGTGCCTGGGCGTTGAGGTAGGCTCACCATGAGTAGCCATTTGTGCTACATAATGAGTTCCAGGGCAGTTCTAGACTACAGAGTCAGACCCTGCTTAAACAACTACTGAGCCAAACAAAAAAAAATTAGAGTCAGCGTGGACAACACAGACTTTTACATTTTTGTAGACCCGAGTTAATAAGGTCAGATACCTATGACTATTGCTGAAGTCATGCTGAATTGAGCAGAAAAGCTTCCTGATCTGGGGGACGGTGGAGATGCTTACTGTACAGAAAGGGTTCTGTTAGAAAAATGTTGGAAAGCTGGGTGATGGCAGTGCACACCTTTAATCCCGGCACTCTGGAGGCAGAGGCAGGCGGATCTCTGAGTTCAAAGCCAGTCTGGTCCACAGAGTTAGTTCCAGGACAGCCAAGGCTACACAGAGAAACCCTGTCTCAAAACAAAACCAAAAACAAGCAAACATGCAAATCAAAAAAGAGAAAGATATTGGAAACAAAGCTAGGTATGGTGATGTACACTTGTAAAGTTGAGGCAGAAGGTTAGATTTGAGGCTAGCCCAGGCCACATAGTGAGTTCAGAGCTGATCTGGGCTAGACATAGCAAGACTGTTAGTTATTATTATACGGTGCTGTTTACCGTGCAAGAAAAGCCACGAGATCTGACAAAACTCACTATAAGAGTTTATTAGAAGGGGAGTGCTTAAGTCTATGGAAATGGTTGTGCAGGGAGAGAGAAGAAGAGAGAGGAGGAGTCTGTGACCGGCTTTTTATGGAACCCCCCCCCCCCACATGCGCAAATGGGCTTATGTAGCTACGCCACGCATGCGCATAGATTATGTGATCACGCTGAGCGCAAATTACGTGACTACACAGCGCGTGGATTACATGCCCCGGGATGACTAAGCCTCTTGCTTGGCTACTGGAGAGTGCATGTGCAGTCATATAGGAACAAAGATCTCGACTAATAATTTTCAGACTAAAGGATGGTGTGGGGAGCATTTCTCTTTGCTACGTAGAAGAGGATTTGGGTGCCACTTCTCCTGACTGACAGAAAGATGGAACAGAATGGTCATGTCACCGAGTCTCCTGTTCTAGAAAGTACTTGTGGTTTGTTTTCCCAGTTTTCTGATGTAACGGCCGATCTCCAGGGGGAAGCAGGCACTTTCTGCTCCTAATGGTCTGGTGTTCTTGCCTCTCTGCTCAGTGACCCAGACACTGTAGCTCAACAGAATACAGGCTGAGGAGGGAGGATGGATGGCCACAATCTTGTCCCCAAACACGCAGTCATTAGACTCAGTTCCTCAACCCTGATTTCTCATTGGGATTATCTGGGGGCCTTTCTAGAAATACTGAGCTCAGAACCCTCCATTCAAGATTCTAGTTTATCTGACTTGGTTTGTAATTATGGACTTCTAGAGAAGACAAACCTGCCTCATGTCAACTGGGATCCCACTACTGAGCACACTGTTAGATTCAAGAGACTGTTTAATTTTCAGTTAGTGCAGGACCACCTAAAATGAAGGCTGAACTTCCCAGTGTCCTTTGCAATGAGATTGGCCACTCAGTTGAGAATTTAGGATGTATTCAGTGTAATAAAGAACAGAGAACAGAGCCCATGGTGGTTTAATGATGGGAATTTATTGCCTCCCAGGACAATGGGTCTTCAGGTTGCAGTGCAAGGCCAGAACAGTGGCTCCAAGATATCAATTCCCAGGCTCTTCCTGCGTTTCCATTGTGCCATTCTTAGCACAGTGGCTTCTCCCGTCACACCACGTGACACAATGGTTGTCGCAGACCCAAGCATCACATTCTCGTTTACTGCAGGAAGGAGGCCTGAGGGATGGCTCCTGGTTTGTTTTTTTTTTCCCATTGTTAAGGAAAGCAAAAACTTTCATTGAATCTCCCTAACAGACGTCCCACACATATCTCACTGGAAGAGCCACAACCTACGACCACCCCAGCCGCAAGAGAGGCCACAAATGAGTATTCAAATTTTTCTAGCCTCTGTACTGGAATGGAGTAAGATAAATCGGGATGGAGAAGATGTTTGATCAGCCACCCAGCCGTGTCTATCTTGTTCACTGGCTACAGCCGATCAGCCGTCATTTCTGTGCATTACATTTCGTGGAGTCGCTTCTTAATCTGCATCACCAGAGCGGTCTCTGTTTGCAATGCATGTTTGCTAAAGTATGTGAGAGCATTCAGTTTTTCTAGAAAGGACAAGACAGGCAAACAGGATGCCAGCAGTTCATTAGAGGTGTGAAGCAGCACTGATAGTAAATGAGATGCAGGCAGAACACGGAAGGTGTGTTAAGTAAAATACAGATGAAATTAGAAGCTCACGAGACGGAAGTAGAATTCTTAAGGTGTGTTAACTGCAGATAGCAGCAGGCTGCAAGGCATGCTGAGGATGTGCAGAATAAGCCAATGTGATGTAACAGTGTGACAAGGAGGAAGAGATGAGTGTGCCCTTACTGGGCTGACAGTTACATCATCCCTATGGCAGCCATCCACTGGTGACACCCACTGTGAACATGGTTCCCTTGTGGTCCTGTGTGAGCTCCGTTCAAGAGCTGCAGATAAAATTTGTAACTGTTTGGAAAGCTACAGCTGTGGGTGAGCATCACATGGAAAACTATGTGTCTTCAAGCCTTAGTGCTTTCTGTCTGTGAGGTCTGGTCCCCATAACGATATCATCAGTAGGGAAGGATGCTGAGGGGAGGTCAGGGAGTAATGAGTGTGAAGGGGAAGAGAGGGAGAGGGTATGTGTTTGCACCCTAGCCACGTGTGTTAACACACGCCATTTCTTTCTCTTACTCCTCACTGATTGTTTTGGAATGATTCAGTCACCCATGGGTCTAAGTTACTCTGTGTTTTCCTTCCATGAGTGACACACCTCTGTTTCTGGGACAGTTTACCTGTTCCTTGGGCTGTCTACTTCAGTGTCCCTTCCCTACACTTCCAGAGAGATCTTTCACAGCTGTGAATCCAGTCAGAGTCACCCTGTTTCCAACCCTGCGTCATCGTCTTGCCATGGGTATCTGGGAACACCAGTACCTTATATGGTGTTGCACTTGGAGAAGCATACTCGGAGATGCAGATAAGCATGCAAAAGTGCACTGGGGAGTGCCCTCGGGAGCATGCAGAAATGCACTGGGGAGTGCCCTCGGGAGCATGCAGAAATGCACTGGGTGGTGAGTGTCCTCAGGAGCATGCAGAAATGCACTGGGTGGTGAGTGCCCT
>CABHPH010148251.1:0-10433 GCA_902168325.1 Peromyscus nudipes
CACACACACACTTATGAGTTGGAAGTGGTTAGATCAATTGTTCAAGGCTAGCCTTGGTTACAGCATGAGTTAGGCTAGCCTGGACTGTGTGAGAACTTCTTTCAAACACCAAGAAATCAATGACAGCAGTTAAAAAAGAGCAAAAACAAAAATTTAAAATGTTTGCATCTTCACAAAAAGATCCATAGGATTCTGTTCATCGTAGTTAGTAGTAGCCAGCTAAAGTCCTTTCCTGTTTGTACATAACACCAAGAATTCTCTGTTCAAAGAAAACATCTTTCCTTTCAAACACAGTGAGGACACTGAGGTTTTATTCGCCTGGCATTGTGGAAAATGGCAAAAGCATTATCAGTAAACAGTCCAAATTCTGAAACACACCTTTAAAATGCCAACAATTCAACATTTTATCATTTTCTTGGTTTTTTTTTCAAAAGATTATGGGTTCCTATGTTTCTTTAATACACCACCTGAATGACTCAAACCTCGAGTACTTTGTTTTTAATCATCGTTTTTCTTTATTGTTAAGAATTTATACATGAATACAATGAAATATTATATCCACCCCATCTCTCTCCTTCAACTCGCCCCATCACCCTAACATACCCTCCTCCAAACTTAGTGTCTTTTATTCTATTTTAATAACTCCACTAAGTGCTGCCCATACATGCATGAGCATGGAGCATGCACTAGAGTATGGGTAACCTCCCAGAAGGAATACCTCAGGAAAGGATGAGTGTCCCCCCTCACCCCAGCAACTATCAACTGTCAACAGCTCCATGGATAAAGGTCAGGCCTGGAGAACACCTTCTTCATCTATTCTAACTGGCTTGATCTTGTGCAAACAGCCACAAATACTGTGGAATTCATACATTCCAGAGCCATGCCCTGTCCAGCACTCCTCCTCATCTGCAGACCCTGACTTCCGTTTCTCCCTCCCCTTCAGAAGTGTTCCCTGAGCATATAGTGGTTAACACCCCTGCCTGTCTAGCCTTCACTGTCACTTCCCCTCATCCTCCCTCCTCACTCCCTCCCTCCCTTTCTCTATCCCTCTCCCTCCTTTTCTTCTCTCCTTTCCTTTTATCTTTAAGTCCTTTACTGAGGCTGTTAAACGTGGCTGTATAAAACAGGACCCAGGTATTCAAACACACCCCCCCCCCCCAGCACACAGAGATGTGGACATCAGGCAGCTAACTTGTATTTCAAACTCCCCTGAAGTTCTCTGGTGTCTGAATCCCACAGGCAGATTATTCTAATTGCCTCTCTCCTGCTCTCTGGATGGCTGGGTCACCTCCACCCACTGCTTCTCCTCTGCAGCAAGCTCTGGCCTTTTAAAATTGCTGCTTCTAATGTGCTACCAAAATAGGGAATCAGAAAACGAAGCTTGTAACAATAGCTTCTGAAAGAAGAGCTAAGCTTCCTAAGTGCTTTTCTTGTGAGTAGATCTTGGGGACAAGTGCATTTATTTGGGGCGGGGGGCATGAACTGGGGACATGCATGGTGGATCAGCAAGACCCTGTCAGCTCGTTACCAGTTTTTGAGTTTCTGTTTTTTTCTCTCTCTCTCTCTCTCTCTCTCTCTCTCTCTCTCTCTCTCTCTCTCTCTCTCTCTCTCTCCCTCTCTCTTTCCTATCTGTCCAGCTGTGAGTTCTAAAGACAGTTGTATCCTACCAATATAGATTTTAAATAGGCTTGATTTCTTGTGCACCTACTACATGCCAGACATGACAAGTTCTATTCCACATGGAGTCTCGGCTGGCATAGCGCATTCAGTAGAATACATGGCACCTCATTTCCCACTCAGAGGTGTGAAATGGAAAACCCGAATCCTGCTTGTCACTGTACACTTCTCCTTCTGAGTCTGGGACAAAAGGGCAGGGCCGTCTCTGCTGATTCTCCGGAACACAAATGCTGACAAATGTATCTTGTTAGTCTGCTGTCAGGAGCAAGATGTGTATCAGGAAGGCTGTGTGTCTGAAGACACTAGAATAATTCCCTTCTAATCAGTTTCCATTTTATAGAGAAGCTGAGATGCTGCCGGAAGCTTCCTAAGAGGTGGGCCCCAAGCACTGGAACACAGGATTAGATGTGTGTGCATTTCTGAGAAAGGACAAGGCCAGGTGAGCCCCGCCCATGTGGGCACCCGGACCTTAAAACAGAGCCCAGAGACACTGGTAACCTAGTGTAGGTTTCAATTACATTTTCAAATGCCCAGAAATGTATTGCTAATGGGCTCCCCCCCACCCTGACCGCCACCCTTTCTTGTGAGTGGGAAAGCAGGGTTTTCCTGGATCTATTCAGGGCCAGTTGTTAGAAGTCGGAGATGTAGGCAGTGCTACATTAGGTTTTCTTACACATTCTTCATTTGCCCAGCACACATTCCAGAAGAGAACCCAGGAGGGAATTTCAGAAGGTGCTTGTGACTCCTGCAAAAGGTATGTTATGGGTTCAATGGTCAGATACACGTCGATTCCTTGGATAATACCAAACTCAGACTCCATTCTTTCCCGTGTTGATGTCTTCTTTCAGAACACGAGGACAGACTTGCCATCCCCGTCCTTCTTTATACTGAAAAACGTTCTACTTTTTACTGATCTCAAACTATATTTAAACTCTAAATTCTTTTCTCTACCCCCCAGGGATCACCAGGCAGGCTCCTCCGAATAACGGCTAATGAAATAAAAAAAAGTCGTGTGATTTTTTTTCCAACAAAGAAATACCATTTCAGCTTGCAAACTAATTCCATTTGTGATTTAGAGGGCCTGGGCACCTTCCTCGAAAACCTCCCTGGGGAAAGGATGGATGGCCATCGCGATATTGCATGAAAATTAGTATCAGGCCACAAATTATTGGACCCCATTAGGAATTTCTTTTAGGTAAATTAAGGTTATATATCAAAATCTTCCAAGAGCCTTGGATGTTTTGAATCCTCCAAATTAAGAGAGCATTTAAGATTTCCTGTAATCTAATACTGGAAATGATTAAAATACAGGGCCTGGTTCTTACAAACCTGGCTTCTCTTGAGCAGCAGCCTCATTTGAATAAAGAAAGAAAAGAAAAGAGAGGAAACTAGAGGAGGGATTTCATAATTAAAAGGCTTTTGGGAAAGACACATGGTCTTGTGGTTAGCATGTAATACACACTGAACACACTAATCATTCAGAAAATATAGGAGATGTGTAATGCTGGGTATTTGTGTGTTCACAATGTGCATTTGTGTGTGAACCTGCACGTATGCATGTGCTTGCATACACATGTGTTCACCAACATATATATTTGCGTATGTGTCTGCATGTGTGTATATGCCCAGTTATTGTGTGTGTGCCTGAATATTCATTTCAAGCCACACAAGGTACTTTATATTTCCTGCAGGCACACATATCTGTATTTATGTCCCATGTCTTTATGTATTCGGTAATCAGGTTTAAGCTGAATTTTATTGTGTTTTCTACATCCTTTAAGTAGCAAGCTGATATTAAACTCTAGCATGTACCATCGTTCATGCAGTATTATGGAAATGTATACATCACTGTCCAGCACAACCATTTCCATATTTCACATTTTATCTTGTTTATAAACATTTTAGCCATGTCTGCATTCTCCTCAACAACTTCCCTTCAGAGTCATTTTCACTCTGTACCTCTGTATCCCCTGGTATGCCCCAGCTCACATGACCGTCAGGTGATAGAGAGTTCAAGCTTCGTATTCTAAATAAGAGAGGCTCCTTGACGCTGTTTGCCCCTCAAGTGATTGTGTGCAAGGAGAAGAGATGAGTGCAGTAGTTGTCCTTGCCCTGTCTTCTGTCCCTTTCTCGTCATCTAACTATCCTTAAAGCCCGTCTCACGTGACTACCTTTCCCAGACCTCCTAGATGACATCACATAAGAGCTTTGGACTGGAGGGAAGAGACCAGGTCTCACTTCCAGAACTGGGGTCCTGCTCGCAGCTGCATGTAACCTCAGCTCTACATGTTACCTAGTTTCATCTTCCCAGCCCTGTGATGCTGATACAGTTGTTCCCTGATATCTACAGGGGATTGGTGCCAGGACCCCCATGCACAGCAAATTCTGCCAACACTTCAGTCCCCTGGATAGTAAAAACTGAGTGAGTGTAGCGACGTTTGCCTGCAACCTTAGTGCTAGTGGATGGAGATGGATGTATCCTGGAGCTTCACAGGCTAGTTAGTCCAGCCAAAACCATGAGCTCCGGGTTCAGTGAGAGACCTTGTCTCAGTGAATAAGATGGAGGTTTATGGAAGAATCATTCCAAGTGTTAGAGCACAGGCTTGCACCTTTAGGCCTCATCCCATAGCCTGAGTCAGGTCACACCTCCCTGCAGCTCTCTCTAGGACAGAGAGTTAAGAAGTAGTCTGTGCTGTGAGTTGACAGCTCTCAATTTATGGCACCTGGGCCCTCCATGCTCTTTGTCACCTATGCTATGTTGAACTAAATCACTTGATTTGAAACTTACCACCACCTCTAAAGAGTTCTAAAGGGTCAGGCCTTTCATTCATTCAGGGGGATGGCTCTAAACACTCCTTGGGGACATTTGCTCAGGGAGGTGTTCTGAAGGATGCTCCCAAAGAGGCTTCTCTGCCCCGTGCTACCATGGTTTCTCTCTCTCTCTCTCTCTCTCTCTCTCTCTCTCTCTCTCTCTCTCTGTCAATCTATCTATCTATCTATCTTATTCTCTCTCATAATGAGTCTCCTTTCCAGATTTTAAAGGAAATTGTCTCTGTCCCTTTAACCACCCCCAATAATGATTAGATTTCCACATATTGTACTGTTTCTGTCTAATGCTCCACCTCCAACTTTGAGGTTTGAGCATAGCTTTGAGGCCCATTCGTTCTAATGAACCTTATTTCTGGAAGTAATTATGAACTATGTGTCAGCTTCCTTTCTGGGATTACCACCATTATAACATGAACATCAACCTCTGGCCTCTACAAGTGTGCACAAGGGCAAGAACACTAGTAAACACATGTGCATATACATGTCCATATGCACATAGATCTCTCTCTCTCTCTCTCTCTCTCTCTCTCACACACACACACACACACACACACACATACACACACACACACCCCATAGTGTATGCATAGAGCCTGTGCATATCTTTTGGTATAAATCAAACCACCTCTAGATTATTATAATACCTAATGCAATGTCACTGCTCCATAACTATTGCATCGCTGGGTAATAGTGGCAAGGGAATGCCAGTATGTGTTTAGTATAGATGCAGCTCTTTTTCTATTCTTTCCCCAAATACATTCAATCCAAAGTTAATCCAGTCTGCAGATGCTAACCACAGGAGCACAGATGGAAGACTGTCCCATGTTAGTTCCACTCCAGAGTAGGAAATAGGGGTTCAGAGAAGTGAAATGATCTGACCAATAGCGGAACTGAAGTTTGAACACTATCCCCAGTGTTGCCAGTCCAGGATGGGTCAACTACCAGGTTCAGTTGCTTTGTTGGATGGGACTCTACATTTCCTTCTTGCCACACTAGTTTATGGTAGTTTCCATTTCTCTCAGTTTGCATGTCAAGTTTTCAAGAGGAAGTTAAAACCTTGACACTGTTTGGCCCTCACAGATCCATGCTGGCATTCTACAGCAGAGTTCACAGTGGCTATAACTACAATGTCAAGCTTAAGAAGTTATCACAAGCCATAAACTAAATGTTGCCTTCAAGAAATTATTCCCCATTCCCAATATCAAAATTACTAGTGAGATTCTATTTTTGTTATTTTTGGTGTGGTTTTCTAAGTTTACTATTATTATATTTGTGTTGGGGTGGCATTTGTGCAAACCACAGCATGCATATGAAGGTCAGAAGATAGCTTTGTGGAGTCAGTTCTCTCCTCCCACCTTTGCAAGGGTTCCAAGGGTGGACCTCAGGTTGTCTGGCTTGCATGGCAAACAGCTTTACCTGCAGAGTCCTCTCATAGGACCGTTGGTTCTTAATTTATGCCAGTGTGCTTAAAATGTAGACCACATTCTAGAAATGTTACTTTTCTAAAAATTCACTCTTGCAGATTTGGGTAGAATATCCATATATTGCTAAGATGAAACTTTTACATATTGCTGCCTTGGGTCTGGATCATCCCTTAAAGGCTAATATGTTGAAGACTTATTAAAAAATCACAGAAAATTTAGGAAGGAGCCTTCATTGGAAGAGTAGGACTTCAGGACTTGAGAGGACACTGGGACCCCAGCCTCTGTTCTCCATTCCCGAGTCACCAGGCAGCAAGTGTCTTCCACCAGGCACTTCTACCATGGTATACTGTTCTTCCACAGATCAGATAACCAAGTGTGAACTGAAATCTCTGAAATCATGAACCAAAAGACACCTTCCTTCTTTTGAAGAAGTTTCCTAGGGTATTCAGTTACAGTTACATAACGCTAACACGGAGATTTATTAAAATGAACATCTGGAAATAGGTGGCTTTGTCTTTGGGTGAACAGGGTTTAAAACCCTTTGGTTGTATAATGTAATTCTTTATTGATTCTTCAGGAATTTCACATCATGCACCCCAACCCCCTTCACCTCCCAGTCCCTTTATATCCACCCCCACCCCTGCAGTGTCCTCCCAAAAGAAACTCCCCCAAAATAAATTAAAAGTAAAAAAGAAACAAACACAAAAAGTTATGTTGCTCTTGTCTTCCCCGTCTCTCCACCACTTCTTCATTCATCCTAGTAGTATTGGGAGCTGAGGTGTCACACAATATACCCTTTTGTCCAATCAGCCCCACCTGAAAATATTCATTGTAATGAGTCATTGGTCTGATTTAAGGCCTCTGATCTCTGGCACACCAGCATCACTGGACCCTCACTGAAACTCCTCTCAGATATCCTGCTGCTGCCCTGAGTCATGGGGATCCTGCCGTTATTGTTCCATAGACCAGTCCCTTCATGTGCTCCAGCAGGTCACAGATGAGGTAGATGTTAGGGTGAGCTAAACCAAGGCCCAGGACATGGGTCTGAGCGGTAGCTGAGATGATCAGTTTGTGCGGCTGGGACTGCCATCCTCAGCTGAGGGGCATAGTCACCTCTCTTAGGCCCATGGCATCAGGGCCAGCTCTCCCATGCCTGTGGTGGTGGTGGGGGGGAGCATCTCTCCTGAGTGGAGAGGGGGCAGCTCTCTCATGAGAGTAGGGCCAGTTCTCCTGCTGCAGTGTATAGTGAGGGGCAGGGCCAGCTATCCAAGGGACAGTGAAGGATGGGGCCAGCTCAGCATGGCCCTCAGATTTCAGCACACATGGTCCCTATGACTCCCTGTGGTAACCGGTCAATGGACATCAACACAGATCTCAGCTGCAGCAGGCACACAGACCCAGACATGGCCCAAGGCAGCAGCTCTGGCCCAGACGTCACATGGCCTGGGTGGCAGGTGGCAGTACAGGCCACCCAGATCAGTATGGCACTGACACTGGTGATGGGTGGCATGGCCCTAGGAAACCAACATGGCTGCAGGTTGCTGCCTAGACCCTGGGCATCTGTGTGGCCTTTGGTGGCAATGTGGGCCACAGACATCAACACAGTCCCAGGCTGTGGTAGGGCCATGGACCTTTGTAACAGCCCGGTCTTGGATGTCACTATGACACCTTGTGGCAGCACAGGCCACTCAGATCTGTATGGTCCCAGCTGTAGCACAACCCTCAGACACCCACTTGGCTTCAGGTGATGGCCCAGATCCTGAGTATTTGCATGGCCTTTGGTGGTAGTATGAGCCACAGACATCAACACAGACTGTGACATGGTAGGGCCACAAACCGAGACATGGTCCTCTGCAGCAACCCAGCCCCAGACATTACCACAGCCCCGGGTGGCAGCACAGGCCACTCAGATCAGCATGGCCCTGGCAGCAGCATGGCTTTCTGACACCAACATGGACTCAAGTGGCTGACCAGACCCCGGACATCAACATGGCCTTCAGTGGTTACTGAAGCCATGGACATCAATATAGACCCTGGCTGCTGTAGGGCTATGGAACCAGACATGGCCCTTGGCAGCAACTCAGGCCTGGATGTCATCATGGCCCTGGCAACAGCGTAGCCCTCAGACACCAACATGGCCACGGGTGGCAGCCCAGACCCAGAGCATTCTTGTGGTCTTTGGTGGCAACTTGAGTCATGGATGTCAACACAGACCCCAGTTGTGGTAGGACCACGGACCCAGACATGGCTCTTGGCTGCAGTCTGGGCCTGGACATCACCCTGGCCCCAAGTGGTGAGCAGGCTGCCCACATCAGGCTGTTGCTCACAGCCTTCACTTCTTCAATTCTGCCTCTTTCCACAGCACATGAACCACTCTGCTTCTCTTTCTCTCTCATTTCTCCACCACATATTTTCTCATCATAATGGGACCTACCTGCCTGGCACCTTGTAGCACAAGGGGAGCCTGTGGATGTCTTCTACCAACCTGGACTGTGAGGACCCAGGTTGGCCCATGGGTGTCTTTCACCTACCTGAGCCAAGTGGCACCATTGTATCTGTTTTTTTTTTAAATGAATATCTATGACTTCTGTGAAAACAATGAAGAAAGATGGATCTAAGTGGCACAGGTTCCCAGCAGGTTTAGCAGTGATTAAGACATTCTTTCTAGGGTTGTCCCTGACTTCCCTCCAGGGTGGCCCTAAAAGAAAACCATTGCGTCTGTACCTTCTTTTAATTATGCACCACAATTTTACAATTTTTTTTTACAGAGTTGTGAAAGCCAAAAAATTGAAAGTTGAAAACTGGGATCTCTTTACAAAAGCCACTGGGCTGAAAGCCTTACCTTTTTATCTCAGGTGGTATGCTAATATGCTTTCTTGCAGAAATAGCAAGGCTGAATTGACATCAACAATGAGTTGCTTGTCTAAAATTTAGGTAATTATGATTTTCAAAATGTATGCAATTCCAGCACACAGTGTGAAATGGCTGGGGGTACAGTGACCTGCACCTGATTCAAGAATCCATGCTCCTTAAACCTCACAAGTTTGCTACTCAGTTATATCCCTGGATCACTCTCCCCCTTGATGGTCCAGTTAAAATTCTCTCTCATGACCCACATCACTTTGGATTTGTCAAAAGAGTGCACAGGACAATCTTAGGGGAAAGTGACTAGACATACAGCCTCTGTGAAAAAAGTAAAAATCGTGAGACAAACTAAAAATGATTGGCAGATGAATACACTGTTTCCCCCTTTACCTAGAAAACAGCTACGGTGTTGAGTTAGAATTACCTTGGCTGTTTACATCTTACGTGGCTTTCTCTTATTGCTCATATTTTTTTTTGTGCCTAGAGCATGCATGGGGGCTGATGGTATAGGCCATACTGTTATAGATAGGTGTCCTACCCTTGGTAAGCATTCCATAACTAAGATGCCAAGAAGCACATCAGGAAGAGAAGTTGCTCAGGCATCCTGAGGTGGGCAAATGAGTCTCCTCTAGCAAATATTTATTTTCCCACTTCCAACAAATAGTATGAGAGAATGGCACTAGTAAGGTTATCAATGGAGGGCAGGCTGCTCAAGGAGACGTAGGCAAATCATCACCTTGTAGCTTTGTCCTCTTAGATCACAAACTCATTGGGACAGCTTTCCGTCCAGACGCAGCAGGCCTGGCTCCTCCCTCCTCTTGACTATTGGGTCTTTCTGCAGTCATTGGCTTCTTTGTAGTAGGCAAAGAGCCACTTTAGAGTAGGAAGGCAGCCAGGAGGACCATTCCTTCAGATGGACATTTACACAGTGACTCCCACATCACACACGCGGTGATTGATTTCTGAAAAGGTTAACGTGGAAACAAATGGCTTCTGTCCACTGCTTTTCTTCAGATTTGTTACTGTGTTTTCTTCCTTTCTTCCTTCCTTTCTTCCTTCTCTCCTACTTCCTTCTTTTCTCCCTCCCCTTCCTTTCCTTCTGTCCTCCATTCCTTACTTTCTTTGGACATGGGTTTCATGGAGACCAGGGTAGCCTTGAAATGATTGATCACCCTCATTCTAGTGCTGGCTTACAAGCACATGCTACCAGTTTATATGCCTGGTTTATACAGTGATGGGGATGGAATCCAGGACTTTGTGCACTGAGGCAAGTACTCTACCAACTAAGGTATGTCCCCCACCCCTAGAATGATATCAAGAGAGACACAGGAGAAACCCTGGCACCAAGAGCTGCAAGCAGAGTGCTCTGAACTGCCTGCACAAACACTAAGAGCTGTTTCACTTGTATTCAAAAGGGAGATGATTGGAGTTACCCTGCTCATGTGAGGAGTAAGTTTGGTCGTGTAGGTACAGACTTGATGTGAGTTCGTAGAGCTGAGCATAGTAGTTCATATCTGTAATCACAACACGGGAGAGAGCTGAGGCAGGAGGATCCCTACATGTTTCACGACATCTGTGCTACATGGTGGATGCGGGGCCAGAAGGGCTGCAGGGCAAGACCCTGTCTTAAAAAAAAAA
>CABHPH010148252.1:589-21573 GCA_902168325.1 Peromyscus nudipes
ATTGTAAAAGTCTTCCTTCTGACATGACATCAGGAACTGTGGGTCCTTTTAAGACAAACTAAAACCCGACGATAATGGGAGCTTGGCAATTTAGACAAATCTTAAATTTCAGTGACAAAGAGGAGAGACCGCATAATAAGCATGTTTGCATCAAAGGAATGTTTTCCTTCTAAATGACTGTTGTGTTTTAGTGTCTGGCTTGACACGTGAGTTGATGGGCAGCACTGCGGTCCTCAGTAGCATTTGCCTCAGACCGAATTAAGTGTGTGAGAAGGAAGGACCAACCGTGATCCGCTAACAGTGCTGCTCAGTCCAGGGCCAGTAAATGTTTTCCGATGGTTGAGTACCCGCTGTGTGGGCCCTGCTTTCTTTTTACCATGTCAAGTAATGGCTTCCCCTGATGGCGGAGGACCACAGGAATGCACTGATAGCTATCGCTTACTTCCCCTGCTTCCTCTTTTACCTCTGTAGACTTGACTCCCAGAGGTAAATAAACCCTGAGCTGAGCCTACACAGGGTGGTTTCTGGATACCTAGGGTTCCAGAAAAAATAGATATTATATGTAAATTCTGTGTTTTATTGTTTTTTTTTGTTGGGGAAATACATTTTAATAAAATTGGCATGCTAAAACAGCAGAATTAGCTGGCTTCCAATCATAGTCTAGGCCTGGGTTCCGTCCTTAGTATCAAAACCCTAAAGAATTTCAAAATTTCGAGTGGACTCCTGGTAATGATATGTTGTGTGAACAGTTCCTCTTTCGAACAGCATCGGTGTGATCATTTGGGGGAGTGTGTGTGTATTTGACTCAGAAGGTGTTCTTGCTCTCAACTTTAATGAGCTGCGGCATGGAGCCAAGAAACAGTCAAGGTTTATGTTACACCTTAAACTTCTGTGTATGTTCATACTTTTTAAAAATATTGTTTTGTGTCAGTCCACAGAGTACCAACCTGAAACATGTAAGGATGAAGTACTGCACTGTAAGGGAATAGATGTCTTCCCCCTCCACTCCCTCTTGCTGGCCTCTGCCTCTCTCCTCGCCCTGGCATTTACTGAGCAAGTGCTGTATATGCTGATAGATCAGTTTGCAAGGCCCTGGTGAGGCAAACATACACAGCAGTCTTGTTCTTGAGCATGGTAGAGAAAACCACTCCATCATGCAGATTGTGCGTTGACTCTGATGTAATTTATGGAACAAGAACTAGCCATAAGGACATTTTCTTGGGCCCTCCCAAGATTTTTAAGCCCTCCACGTAGTTACCGACATGAGTCTCTACTCCTGTTTTCTTTTGCATAGTTGACCCTAATGGAGAAATAACTTCACATCACTGTGGGCTCTGCGGTGGCTTCTGACCAATACAGTGTTCCATGTTCTAGGACCGGGCTCCCGTAAGAGCAGCTATTGCATGTTGTTATAGCCTGTTTTGTACCCCTGGATATGTATGCCATAAGTACTGAGAGAAGGGGAAGAGGGTGGAAAGAGAATACAAATCCCAAAGACACACACGGTCAATGACAAGACCGTGCCAGCTGCAGGGAGACCTCTGCATGCCAAGGAGAGAGGCCTCAGGAGGCTTCGCACCTTCTTGGACTTTCATCTTGGCCTTTGAGCCTCCAGAACTGCAAGAAATACATTTCTGTGGTTTGCCTCATACCTGTGGTATTTTGTTTTGGCGGTACTGGCAAACTGTTGCAGAGGTTCTATTGTGCTTTGGTTGGCAAAGCAGGCTCCCTTATTAAAAATTTCTGCAACCACAAGACCTCGCTTTTCGATTGTTTGTTCATGAGGGGGTCTCACTGTGTGTCCTAAGCTGTCCTTTAACTTGCTGCTTTGTAGCCCAGGCTGGCCTTGAACTCATGTGCTTCCTGCTTCTGCTTCTACAGTGCTGGGATTATAGGTGTGGGACGCCATGCCTTGCTTATTATGCTGTTAGCTCTTGGTTTCTTCCATATTAGAGATAGATTGTTTTTTGTTTTTTGTTTTTGTTTTTCGAGACAGGGTTTCTCTGTGTAGCTTTGTGCCTCTCCTGGAACTCGCTTTGGAGACCAGGCTGGCCTCGAACTCACAGAGATCCGCCTGCCTCTGCCTCCCGAGTGCTGGGATTAAAGGCGTGCGCCACGACCACCCAGCTAGAGATAGATTTTTGAGAATGACAGATTTCAGGAGTCATGCATTTTCTTAGACCATTTCCTTTATTAAGCAGCGGTGCATTGAAGGTTTAAGTGATGGTTGTCTTATACTTCAGTGACGCCTTTCTTCACATTTCACATAATGGCATATTATATAAAACACCTGCTGTGTTTGCGATGGCTAGAGTTGGGAACAAGCCTAGTATCATAAAGCAGTAAATACAGTCTAGAAGTTAAGTACTGGTTCCAACCAGGTTGCTTTGCATTTAAGTCCCAGTCCCATTGCTTATTAGTGAAGTGACATGGGCCTGTCCCGTAGCTTCCTCCAGGTCAGTACAGAAGGGTAATCAGGGCCTCCGGACCGGGCTGTGTGATTGAGAGTTTAGGGATCATGGAGGAAAAGCGGGTGGAAAGATTATGAACCAGACGACCGGGCAGTTGCACACATGAGCTGACTAACAGTAGCTGTGGCTGCAAGCTCAAGACAGACACAAGTTCCAGCCAATCACAGTTCTAACACGGATAGATGGGGACGGGATTCACAAAGTCCTTAGAGCTATCGACAATTGATGGCTCCGTGTGTGTGTGTGTGTGTGTGTGTGTGTGTGTGTGTGTGTGTGTGTGTGGTGTGTGTGTTCCATTTTCTCCAGATGTGGCCCTGAGAGGCTGCCTGTGTTTCCCGTGTATGGCCCTGCAGCCATGTGCATGCTGACGGCACTAAGAATACATGACATCGAGGGACAAGTGGTGGCGGGAGTGTAGGAGGAGTTGGAGGGGAGGGAGTCGGGGTGGGCTTGATCAAAGCCCATTATGGTCATGGACGAAAGTCGCAAACCATAAAAAAGCTTTATCAGTTAATTGCCTTGCTTAAGAATGAAGTACACACAGAGAGTTTAATGTTACATAATAAAGATGAACTGAAGATCCAGCATGAAATGATGGGTACATTGTATACTGCTTAGATAGAATTGGACTGAAATTTTCCGTTTCTTTTTTTCACTTCATTTAGTATCTAGTTATTTCCAGTGTAACAGGACACACGTTGCCGTTCTTTCTGACCTCACACTCTCGGGTGGGTCTGCAGACACAGCACCCATCGAAGATCCCCACTGCAAACTCTTCCAGGGCTTTCTTACTGGCATGCCCGTTCCTCTACGGTTCTCTTCTCCTCGCATGTCAGAGGGGTATGTATCCGGTGAAGGGCAGCTAGAGAGGCAGATTCTCTGTAGTTATGTTCTTGGTCTCAGCATGGGTCTAAGCCTGGGACAGGGAAAGAAGATTGAGCAAATGTAGCCAAGTCTTTGCATCTGCCAGGTGAGGGATGGAAGAAAAGGGAGGATTGGGAACTTATATAAACAGGCGCTATGCATCGCTACCACCCAGTCCCAAATAAACACACACAAGCTTATACTAATTACAAAGTGCTCAGCCAATAGCTCAGGCTTATTACTGACTAACTTGTACATTTAAATTAACTTATTTCTGTTAATCTATGTATTATCACACGGCTCATGACTTTACCTGTCCTCCAGCATCTTGCTTCTTGGGCATCTCCTGGTGTTTCTCCCGACTCCGCCCTTCTTCATCTGAGTCCTCAATTTGACTGTCCCGCCTAACTTTAATCCTGCCTTGCTATAGGCCAATTAACTTTATTATTAACCAAGGAAAGTAATACATATTTAGCTTTCGGAAGTATTATCCCACAGCAAACTTAGTTTCTTTTCCTGTTGTAATAAAAGACTGATAAAGGCAACTTCAGGGAGAAATGGTTTGTTGGGCTCATAATTCCAGGTTACGTTCCACTGTGGCAGGGAAGTCATTGTGGCTGGAGTTTGAGAGAACCGGCCACATTCCACCATCAGTCAAGAGCAGAGAGCCCCGAATGAATTGCATGCTCCTGCTCAGCTTACCCTCTCCACTCTGAAACAGTCCAGGATCTGCAGCCCAGGGAATGGTGCCTCCTACAGTGTGCGGGTCTTCCCACTAATGAAAATAATCCCCCACGGGAGTATCCCCAGCCCAACCTAATCTCTTAATTCTGGATTGTGTGATGTTGACAGTTTGAGACTTATCACAGGGACTGTGTTTCATTCTATAGAAACGAGCAAGGGGGTCTTTCCTGCGTGGGAACAGGGCAACTGTAAAGCATTAATAGGTGATTTTATTTGTGATGTTTTTCATTCATTTCCTTAATACTACTGATGGACCTTTTGGGCTGTTGCCTCTGTGCTAAGTGCAGGGTTACCACTCTAAGCCAGTTGTAGTTTGTTCTAAACTAAGTAGCAGGACATATTAGGATGCATGACTGCTTCGATGAGGTCTACGCATTTTCAGATGGATGTGTGAAGGGACCTTGAGAAGAGGTTTAAACAAGAACGCTCCTCGAGAGTAAGGGGAAAAAGGCTGAGGAGAAACAGCATGAACATGTTGGAGCCCGCTGAGGTTTCCTAGTGGCTTTACGCAGCAGGACTATATAAGAGGATGATTGAACCATGGGCCTGGGTACCAGGTGTTTGGAAGGGTCTACACTGGGCTGTGCTGAGCGGGTGTCTTTTGCCCCTCCCCTTGACGTTGTTATAAAAAGCCCTTTGGAATAAAGTTCTGGGCCAGTGGATAAGGAACCAGGCCCTCCCGAGGCTATCCTGTGTTTCTGTCTTTCCTCTCATCATCTAGATACCTCTTTCTATCCAATATTTCTTCTCCCTACTCAAGAGTTCCCTGGGTCATAAAAGTCGGGACTGGTCCACCACATAAACACCAAACCAAAGGGCAGAGATTTGCGCTGTGCTGGCAGGGTCCCTTCCCTGTGATGACCTCTCCTGAGCAATCCTTACCAAATGGTGGTGTTCTCTCACTAACTCTGCCCAAAAGGAGTCAGAAGCCATTTGGTTTGTTTTCAGAAGCTTCCGTGTGATTTGCGGGGTGATTGCTAAGCTCCCCATGGATCCTGTGCTGTCATCCCTTCTGCCCAAGTATGTACACAAATTATCCTGCCAGTGGGTGTTCCAAATATTTTTGAATCCTCAGCAAAACATACGGGCTTGGAGGCATCTCAGCAGGCGGTACTCTCTCGTCACTGCTAGCAACTTAACCTTCTCTGTCCCCCTACGTGGGCAGTCCTTAGTATTTCCCCAAAGATTCCCACCCACACTGGCGAGGCGAGGCTCACGTAAAGTGTCAGAGCTCCTGCAGCAAATTTGACGCTACAGCTTGACTTGGATCTTCAGATTGTGTCCAGCCAAATGTGATGGAGTGTGACGCTGCGGTGATTCATACTGACGACTTCTACTCTGAGAAGTGACTTCTGGGAGTGCCCTTTCTGCACACTCAGGCTGTGTGTGAGAGGCTGCATGTCCAGTTTGTCCTGTGAGGCCTCAGTGAAATTGCCCGGGGTAACACGGACATAGATTCAGAAGGCATTTCTTTCTACAGAAGGGTTTTATTTTATATTCCGAGGCGGAAGGAAGGAATTCGTAAGCAAACACTTTATATTAAAGTCATTTAAGTTTTTATGCTAAGGTCTTAGGAAGTATAAAATCAGGGAGTATCCATTCATATTTATTAAGTTCCTGTTTCTTTAGGTATTGCTGAGTAGTGTCTGAAGGACCCTAAATCAGCCTTGGGTCGGTTCTCTGCCTTGCGGAATATTGAATCACTTGACAATATGGTTATAAACTTGGAAGGGAAGAGGGCTGTAGAAGGTGTAAACAGCTGAATTGGGCACATGGTGTGCTCTCTACTCTTGACCTGTTGGAAGGATCTCAAGGCCAGCCCTGGGGACACAGTGAGACCCTGCGTCAAGGGGTAAAACTGTTGAAAATGAAGGAATTAAAAACTTGTAATCAAGTTTTGTGTTTGTGTGTGGACAGTATCTGTGTGAATGTGTGGACGTCCGAAGTCCATGTTGGGGTGGTTTTCTCTGTCACTTTGCCCTTATTTTTTGAGACAGACTTCAGGCTTTCTGGCTGAACCTAGAGTTCCTAGATTTTGGTTGGACTGTCCAGAATGCTCTCAGGGTCTGCCAGCCTCCTCCAGATCCGCCCCCTCCCCAACACACACACACACACACACACACACACACACACACACACACACACACACACACACCAGCATCGAGGTTGCAGCTGTGTGCCCCCACACCCAGATTTTATGTTGGTGCTGGGGGCCCAAACTCAGACTCTCATGCTTGTTCAGCAAGCGCTGACTCCACTGAGCTGTCGCTCTTAGAACCTGGGTTTTACATTTTACATTCAAGACTATGGGACACCTTTCCACTCAGCGAATCAATAGGAAGCGCTCACTCTATGAAGAACTGGACATTTGTGGATTGATTTAACAAGAGAGGTCAAAGGGTGATTCCAGTTGAAACGTATTGAACGCAAGTCTAGAAATTGAAGCTAGTAGTAGTATTATTACTGTCGCCATGCTTAGGTGGACAACAGTGTTCTTTGGTGGCAGTTACAGTAATCACGACAGTGGAACATTGATGGAGTGCTGTGTGTCAGTCATGCTGGGTGTTCCCCAGGGGCTCTTTGGTTTAGTCATAGCAAGTATTGGGGATAGCTGGTGCTGTTTACATTTAAGAAAGGAGGGCAACTGAGGCATCGGGTGATGAAGTGTCCAAGCTACTAGAAAATTCAAGATGAACTTTTAGTGTCTAGATTTCATCATTGCATTAACAGAGGAAAGGCTGTGTGTACTGGACTTTTTAAATAAATATGGCAACTTTGAGAGCCAAATGTTTTTTTTTTTTAAGGGCCTTTGCTGTCTTTGATGGCTCCAACCCTTGCTGCTTTGAGAGCGTAGCCGTCGATGTGAAAGGCTGATGCCATTGGCTTTCTACTGTGCTGGTTTAAAAGCCGTCAGAGATCTATGAGTCGGAGTGGCTTCTCCACAGCAAGTTGTTTGTTAGTTTCTTCTTAAGATGTCTCCTTCCTTATGCTAGTGCTTACTGTTTCCCTCTGCGATTGTGTGACTCACGCTGAGGAATTTTTAGGTTGTAAATACCCAGGCTTACTTACCTCCCAACTGGAAAGCCCTGAGACAAAGTCTGTTGAGGCTGGAATGTTTGCTGTGGGCAATAACATCCAGCGTCCGAAGTGTGTAACACCGAGGAAAGGGTTTCCACCTAAAACTAGTATTGTTCTAGACTCTTGGCTGCATTTAGTAACTTAGAAGGGAGGAAGAAATGCCAGTGGGGGAAAAGAGTCAGATGTTGCTGGAAAATGCCTTTAACAAAAAGTGTGTTCAAATATAATTGCATAGTTAATACCCTGCCTGCCAAGACTTGCTTCCGAGTAACCTGTCTGAACAGTGGAAAGAGATGCAGTGACCTTCCCCCACATTCATTCCTAAAACAGGGCAGTCTGGTCTGATGGTGCAACGTCTGAGATACCGGCACTCGGGAGGCCGAAGCAGGAGGCTTGCTAAAATTCAAGGCTAGCCTGGGCTACATAGCAAGACCCTGCCTCAAAAAATGAACAGTTAAATAAATGAGTGAGTGAATAAACAAGCTTGCTGAAGATGTGAATATGACTCATTTTCAAAGGTGAATAGCACCAATATCATTTTAGTAACAGCTAATTAGAAATACTATAGATTAGTGCCATTGAAGTCTTAGAATCATCTTCCCGTCCCAAGACCTTCAGGACTTGTTGGGAAATTCCTCCACGTTTTTATTTAGTTGGTTTTCACGTTTCTTCCAGGATTTACCCTAAGCTTCCTGTGTATGTTCATCTTATTCTGTTTCTGCTCATCACAGAAGGGTGGAGTCACCGCAGACCGTGGAGACTACCGCCAGAGCACTCTGCTTTATGTGTCTATATTGTCTACGTTGATCAGTCTGGACTCTTCTTGAGAGCTTTAGTACAAGGTGTTTCATCTTTCATATGCCCCTTGGGTCCCTCCGCTTACCTTGTGTCCCACCAGTATAAGAAATCCTCTATCACACTTCCTTGGTTCCGCGTTGTCCGACTTGACACCCAGTGTTAATGAAGGAGAAGGAGCTGTACTGTTACTGTTCGCTGTTGATGTTTCTCTCCTCGGTCCCGTGCGCTTCCCTGTGTTTGCTGTAAGTCTACCCATGGCCCGTGTGAGCGTTGATGTTCTCAGTTTCAATTCACTGCTAACCTGTATGATCGCAACCCTCTTTTGTAGGTACTGATAGGATTCCCATTTTACAAGGTTACACCCTAACAAATATTATCCACAGTTTTCTCCGAGTAATTTATATGTTAATTGAGAGATTCTGAGGAATCCAAATGGAAAAAATAAGTTGGCTAGAGATGACTAAGGAAGATTTAGCAATGAATAATAAGAACAGAACTGGCAGATGTTCTTAGATGCTGTAACTCACAATGGTAAAAACAGTGTCCCTTGCACACTATATAGAGAGATCAGTGAGACAGAATAGAAAGTGAAAAACATACCCATATAAAAATACATGATAAAGAGAGCTTTTTTTTTTCTCTTCGAGACGGGGTCCCACTAGGTAGCTCTGGCTGTCCTAGAACTCACTGTGTAGACCAGGCTGGCCTTGCACTTACAGAGATCTGACTGCCTCTGACTCCCAAGTGCTGGGATTAAAGGCCTGTGCCACTATGCCCCAGCTGAAGAAATCCATTTTGAATGGAGGGTAAAGAGATGAACGTAGATCTCCTGGGTGAATTTGAGGTGTTCTGGGTTCTTGTGGGCACCATTGCTCACACAGCCTACCACCAGTATTACAGCTCTAGACTGTTCATGCAAAACAGTTAGTTATTGTTGAAAAAAGAAACCAGATCATTATATAATAATCCTAAGATCATTATATAATTTAATTTATGAATGTGATAGCAAAAATAGGAAATACATGATTGATTAGATCGTTAGGTTGCAAACCATAGTATAAAACCACAGGAAAAAATGTCTGACAATCAAAATGAAAATGTAAACTAGGGAAAGATTTTTACTATAGGTGATACACAAACATTCCTATCTTTACATTATATAAAGAACCTCTTAGATGCCCAGAATATGAATAACAAAAATTGAGATGATATTGGCTAGGAAAATGAAGATGTATAAAGAGATTCCTAAAGCCAATAAAATTGTGACAATTCACCCTACTAACTGAGGCTCATGGAAACCATTATTTCCCCAAAGTGTTTCAAGAAAATAATAGTTGTAGTCATCATTATCATCATCATCATCATCATCATCATCATCATCTGCGTCCTTGTCAGATCGCCTCCTGTAAGATTTTGGGGATGGAAATTGGTAACATATTTAAAGAGCCATGGAACTTATAAATACATCCAAACATTGATAGGAAGGGTTATTTAGCTACACAGACAGGAGTGGCCGAATTGTCTGCAGTCACAGTCTGTGCTGTGCCGGGGCCAGGATTTGTCCTACAAATGACAAGGCCACGTAATCACGTCGCCAAGCCGGGCTCCCATCGCTCGCTTAGAGAGAAGCCTGTGGGAAGATTTGTGTACCACATGAACAGCAGTTTAAGTGGAGGAAGAGTTTTTATTTTCTTTTTCGTCTCTGTTGTTCAGGTTTTTTCCTAATGCGGGTTTATTGATTTAGTTATCTGGGGGAAATGTCATCTTGTTGTTTAAAAGCTACCCAACTAAGTTTATTATTTTCGTGAAGCTCATGATAGAGTGTTCTTATGATGGGATATTGCTGTTTAGGGGACTTGCTAGAGTTTAGCCCTTAGATCTGGTGACAGGACACTGACCATGTCTGAAATACCTGTCACAGGAGCATGAGATTTCAGTGGCAGAGAAGGTGGTTTAGAGAAGAGTATAAAGTTTTATTTATGTGTGGTACTTGCATACATAGTGGTGTGTGGATGTCCGCAGAGGCCCGGAAGAGGCTCACACATAGGTCATCTCTGCCATTCTCCACCATAGTCCCTGGAGACAATGTTCCTCACTGACCCCAGAGCTAGCCTGGCAGTCAGCAAGCCCCAGCGAGCCTCATGTCTCTGACCCCTCCCAATGCTGGGGTTACAGGTGCTCATATGGCTGTAACTGACTTTGTACATGAGTGCTAGAGATTTGAACTCAAGTCCTCAAACTCACATAGCGTGTACTCTTGCCCACTGAACATCCTCCCAGCCCCAAATAAGATTTCTGCTTTCCATGTCTTTTATCTCAAGTGTATAAAACAGCTTAAAGAATTTTAGAATATCTGTATCTGGAAGATCTGGACTGGTTGCCAGCTGGTCCTAAAGGGTTTGTAAATAATCGTACAATCCCTTCTGATAGTAGAATGAATGTGAAGTTCATTCTCCTACAGAGATGCCATGTGTGAAGGAATGGGTGCCCAGGCAGCAGGTAGAAGGATGTGCCGTGGGAAGAACATGCAGAGCTTAATGAGGGTAACTTTATTTGCCTTCTCGGTTTGTCTCACCTTGGTGATTCATTATCAAGCACGTACTGGATTCTTCACTTTGATTTTAATTTGCTGGCGGTGGGGGCGATCTGCAGTTATATAGGAAGTGGTAGAGGAAAGGGTAGTTGAGGGGCTGGGTCTCAGAAAATAAGCTTGAACAAAAGAACATCCAGTGTCCAGAGAGCCCACGGCTACCTGCCTCAACTTTGGCTTTCTACCCGTACACACCCTGTGATTTAGAATTACGACTCTGAGCTTCCGATGATAAATCTTACACTCAGGTAACAGATGTTGGCTGTTTAGATCCTGGGGAATGAGCCTAGACATTGCTACCAGAGCAGAAGACCGAAAATGGGATTACTCATTTCTGGAACTCACTCTGTAGACCAGGCTGGCCTCGAACTCACAGAGATCCACCTGCCTCTGCCTCCCGAGTGCTGGGATTAAAGGTGTACGCCACCATGCCCAGCCTTCTCCCTCTTACTCTTGCCTCTTAGCCTTCCTTGTACATTGAAGGGTTGGCATTACTTCAGGGTGTATTGCTGTTGTGTTGGGAAGGTATTCATTCCTTCAACAACAACAACAACATCAACAACAACAACAAAGTCTTCAGGAACTTCAATGATAAATATTTTAAATTTACAGTTAACAAATCATATAAAATGGTGATAGTTGCTTCCTTTCTCACAGTTGAGCAGGTTTGTTACCCAGCACTCCCAGAACATGGTAGAGGACATCACTATCTTGAGTCTGATTTTACTCTTAAATGGTGTTGGCATTTTGTCATTAGCCAAGATAGTCTCTGTTGGTTTAAGAAAGGCCTCCCCCCTTAAACTCCTAAGAGAGTCTTTTTGCCATTAGGACTAATGGGCAGTTTTGTGCCATTTATTGGATTTCTTTTGTTGACTGTGCCTTTTATTTGCCTAGGATTTAATATATTTTTTTCTGAACTCAAATAATCAGTTCTGTTAACTAGCCTTAACACTTTTATTCCCTATTAATTTGGACTTAATTGCTGTTGCCAGCATGCGCGCGTGCACACACACACACACACACACACACACACACACACACACACACACACCTCCCAAGCCAGTTTTGGTCTTGTATCAATTCCAAGTCCTGTGACAGCTTTCTGCCTCAAGTCCTCAGGTTATTCCTTGTCTTTGTTTCTTGGAGATCAGAGTCTATGCCTTCCCGGGCCTCCCTTTGGGAGCTGCTCGCAGGCTAACCTGTGAGTCCTAGCAGAAACCACTGGTCTGGCTTGGAGTCAAGAGCAGTAGACTTACAAGCAGTAACAGTAGCACAGAATCATAATTTTTCTCACCCAAGTTCTCACTGGCTAGTCCAGGGAGCCGCAGGTGAGTCATACCTGTGTAAGCACCCTGCTGCTTCCCAGAAGGGTCTAAACGCGCTCTACCGTCTCAGCCTGTTCACTCCTTTCCTTTGCCCTTCTGGTCAATCGCCAGATTCCTCTCCATCTAGGTAGATGCCTTTCCAAGTCTGTCACTGTCCACTTTGTCCTTCAGTTGCCCTTGACAAGCCAGCCGCTCCCGCCCCTTCGCTATGCTGTCTCTCCACATCTCCCAGTGGCCCTTCTTGGTGTCTCCAGTGACTCGTCCTGATCTTGCAGGTCGATCCTGGTGTCCCCCTGCCATCCTGGGTTTTGGTCAGTATCTTAATGTCTGGCAATGCCCAGAGTCAGGGTTTTTTGGATCTCAGAGAGAACCTAAGTGGGTCAGTGTTTGGGTTGGATGTGTGTTTGAGGAGCTCATAGCCAGCGCCGTAACAGCATAATGGATAGGGATTTGTGTGAAGTTTGTTTCCTTGTGGCAGGTTTTGGAGACAGATAATGGCTGCTGTCGATTCAGCTCTTCAGTAACCCTCTAGTAAGCGTCTTAGGATGCTGTTCTCACCATCTGAAATTCCTTTGTCCCGATGTGTACTTCCAAATTATAGCCATCCTTGAAATTACTAGTTCTGCCAGAGCCTTTCTTAACTCCCATGTGAAAATATTCTTTCCTTATATATTCCTGTAGGCAGGGTGAAGGTAAAAAATGACCTTATCACTAACCACACACACACACACACACACACACACACACAAATATGTCTTCCTTCCTCACTGAACTGTAAATTCCATGCTTATGCTGTTGCCCTGTGCAGAGCGCCTGTTTCAGGCAGGGCATAGTGAGTTTCCGTGTTGAATGAATGGTGGAGAAGGAATGAGCCGTTTTTTCCTCTTTGAGAAACTTGTCATTAGTAATTAGAGCTTTGAAAGAGATACGTTGTCATGGGTGAGAATATACAGGTGTTGGAATTTAGGAGACAATTTAATTTACAGGAATGGAATGTATATATTCCCCAAAAGGACCATCTTTATTGTATGAACTTAATTTATGACCACATACAGATTTTGTTGTGTTTTGTTTTTGTTTGTTGGGTTCATTTTGGTTTTTTGAGACAGGGTTTTTCTGTGTAGCTCTGGCTGTCCTGGGACTCTCTTCTCTCTCTGTAGACCAGGCTGGCCTCGAACTCAGAGATCCACCTGCCCCTGCCTCCCCAGTGAGTACTGGGATTAAAGGTGTGCCCAACAGACTTTTTTTAAAAATGCTAGACGGTGTGTTTTTAAATACTGCTAAAGCATTCTGTTGCTCAGATGGGTCTAAAATGGAGACTCTCCTTTCTCTCAGTGTTTAGATGAGTACGACGATGACGAAGCAGGTCAGAAAGAGCGGAAGCGAGAAGACGCCATCACACAACAGAACACCATGCAGAACGAAGCGGCCAGCCTCTTAGATCCAGGCACTTCCTACCTGTCCCAGGTGAGCGTTGAAAATGGCCAGCAAGTCCCTGGCTGCTGGAACAACAGTCTTTTAAGCTGCTCTTCATCGTTTTTTCCAGTCCCCGTTGCTGTGGGTTTAACCGCTGACCTCCCTTCTATCCAAATACTTACTGACTTGATCATTGTTTGGCGCTCGGTCCCTGAGCAGAGAATGTTGTCTGACTGATTGGCTGGGTTTAGGTGACATCAGCTGTAAAAATAACCAAGAAAAATCAGCACTTTCTTGTTACTAAAAAGTAAGGATGGAGTGGTTGGGCTGAGTGTCCCGTTCTGTCGTAGGCTGACTTTTGGATCCTAACTGCGTTGAAGAAGCAAACCTGGGACCCGGTTTCCCCAGCCAACTCTTTAGACACAATACAGTCTTATGCAGAGCATGGCGCTGTGAATAGAGTCATGTTAAAGTTCACAGAAACACTTGCCTTTCTGTCTAGTTTAAAGTATTTTTGGAAATAAAACATAATTCAGTTTCACTTGAGTTGATTACTTTGACAGTGAAACAGATCACGCTATGGAGTAGAATATTTTTTTGAGTGCTTCTCAGGACGCAGAATCCACTGCCCTCATGTGTTCCTCATCTCTAGAATCAGTTATGTTAAGTGTGTTTTGAAATATTATTGGTATAATTGGTCCGGGTTTTGTTAATTTTTGGGACATTGTAAGTCTGCCTGCCTAGCCTTACACACACACACACACACACACACACACACACACACACACATTTTTCCCTCCCTTTCCCTCTTCCTTCCTCTCTTTCCTCTCTCTCTCCTCCCTTTCTTTCTCTCTCCACATCTGTGTGTACATGCACAGGCCAGAAGATACAACTCACCTCAGATGTCATTCCTCGGATACTGTCCACTTCTTTTTGAGACACGGTCTTTTAACGTCCTGGTACTTGCCAAGTAGGCAAAGCTGGCTGGTGAGTCAGCCTCGGGGCTCTGCCCGTCTCTGCCTCCCTGGAGCTGGCGTTATAAGCATGAGCCACTGCACCCAGGTTTTTCTTTTTTTAGGACAGGGTCTTGCGATGTAGCCTAGGCTGGCCTTGAACTTGCTGTGTATCCCCAGCTTGGCCTCAAAGTTGTGATCCCCCTGCCTCTGCCTTCCAGTGCTGCCAGTATACAGTTTGCGTTCTAAGATCATCATGTGTTTTCAGAGTTCCGGTCTTCCCTCCCCTCTTCTCCCCTCCCCCCTTTGTCTGTAGAAAAGTCTAATATCTTGAGGCTGCTAACCTCATCCTTCCTATGTAGCGAGGATGACCTCGAACCTCCGCTCTTCCTTTCTCTGAGTGCTAGATTATAGGTGTGCACCGCCATGCAGTTTTGCTCTGCTGGTAAATGAACCCAGGCCTTCATGCTTGGTAGGCACTCAGTCTACCCACGGAGCTGCATCTCCAGCCCCTAGTCTTGATTTTCTAAATTCATTTTATTATTATAGGGCTTTCAAAGGCATTTCGGAGGATCACACGCCTTTCTGTGCTTAATTGATGAACACATTAAATCCCTGTCTACTTGCTGTCTTGCGACGTTAATAAGACATTTGACAGAGGGAGGCAGACTGTTTGGAAGCAGTTAGGAAATACAGAGAAGAGCTTCTCTCTCTTCCCTAAGGCTGAAGTTACTGACACAGAGATTCGTAGAGTGATGGGGTTCCTCTCCCCCTCATCCCCCCAAGTTGCCGTTCCGGTCAGTAATGGCCACCACGGCTCTGTGGAGAGTAGTGCCCTGTCACAGTGCTAAGCACGCTGCTCCTCTCAACTGTGTGTGATTGGCCATAACCTAAAGTACCCCTGGACCTTTCTGTTTAACGAAATGGAAATTAAACCTGGTCCTCTTTCAGTGATGGCTTCCACACCATGAAGGTTTAACTTTCTGAGGTGGAGAAAATACACCATTGTCATTGAACATCTACGCCTGGTTTCCGTTCTTGCCCATCTGCTTACTCTGGACACTTTAAGAATGAAAGCATGCTAACCTAACATCAGACAGTGTCTGTAGACAAAGGGCTGATTTCTTTCTATAGAAAAAGGCTCGGTCTGCTGCAGTCTAATTATGTCTAGTGCATACACGCTAACTAACATGGACTTGCAGCTCAGCCGAGCCAGCCCTCCAGAGTTCTCGGCCCCGATGCATCTGTCTTCATTTAACCATGCTGAGCTCTTCCCGGGCCTGCTCTTCGTTTCTTCCATTTCTGTCTGTCTGTTTGTTTTATTAGTAATTGGGATTAAAGGTTGGTCGCCCGCTGGTGACCTTGGCTTCAAATGTATTTTGCCAGGCTGTTTGCTTAGCATGAGAGGGAAGCGAAATCTTCTCCACGGGCCTCCCTAATGGCCTCATCAGAAGTGGCAGCGGGAACAGGAAATGCTCCATCCACATAGTTGACATCTCTCTGAGCAACAATCTCAATTTGCAGTCCCTGTTGCTCCTAAAGGGTAGATATTCGCAGCACCCAAATCTAGAAGAGTGGTGTGGGAGAGGAAGAGGGAGAAGAGACCAGCGTCTTAGCATCATTGCTTGTTTAATTTTAGTAGGACCGAGAGAAAGGCCACATCTTAGCATTGTCCACAGATCTGAGCCACTCAGGGAAGGAGGTCTTTAGAAACGAGGACTGCATATGCCAATATGAGTTTGGCGTGACAGCGCGCTTTGTGAGTGGTTAGAAAATTTTACTTCTGGTTTCAGTTTTTAGTGAGATACCGACCATGGTAATAGACAATGAAGATTCAGATGCTTTCCTATTGTTAGCGATAGCTCCACACAGGTTTTAAACATGGTCGTGCGAGCTTTTTAAGTCAATGTTTTCTGATTAAATTCAATTTAGAACATAATAGAACACGGAAAGAAATGGTACATGGCGTGGTTGTTAAGTTCCTGTATGTTCTGTTTTTTTTTCTATGAACTATGGAATCTTACTCTTTCAGGTTTTTTTTGAAGGCATATGATCATGTGACACAAAATTCAAAAGGCTGTGTGGTTAAAAGTTGTCAACTGCCTGGCTGCCTTCTTGGAAGCAACTAGTATTTCTTTTCTACATACAGCTTCAGAACTAAACTACAAATGAAAGCTATCTCTGTCTGTTTGTCCATCCACCCATTCATCCATCTACCCATCCATCCATCTACCCACCCACCCATCTATCTATCCATCCACCCACCCATCCACCCACCCATCCATCCACCTATCCACCTACCTATCCATCCATCCATCCCTCCACCCATTCATCCATCCATCCATCCATCCATCCATCCATCCATCCATCCATCCACCCACTTATCCACCCATCCATCCATCCACCCACTTATCCACCCATCCATCCATCCACCTATCCACCCATCCATCCATCCATCCATCCATCCACCCACTTATCCACCCATCCATCCCTCCACCTATCCACCCATCCATCCATCTATCCACCCACCTATCCATCCGTCCATCCATCCATCCATCCATCCATCCATCCATCCATCCATCCATCCATCCATCCATCCATTTTTGGATACAAAATGTTCTTCAGAAAATGGCCTGTATGCTAAAGGCTTGGTCCCATAGCAATGTTTAGTTGTGACTTCGGCTTCATCACAGGATTATTCTGTTGGTGGATGACATAATCTGATGGCATTACTGGGATTTGGTTCCTAGTCCGAAAGGGGGGGGGCTGTGCCGTGTCTTCAGCAATTATGAAGTAGGCCTCTCTGCCCTCTTGCATGCAGCTCTGCTTCACAACAGGCCTATAGCAATGGAGACAGCCAGCCATGGGCCAAAACCTCTGAAGCTAGGAAGGAGGGAGTTTAAGCCAACTTCCTTTGAAGTTGTTTATCCTGAGTTTTGTCACGATAATGAAAGGCCGATCAACACACCTTTGACTTTGCAGTATTGTATCCGGGCTGTATTGCATCCTACTTTTTCACTTGATACTGTAGATGGACTTCTGCGGTAGTCCACGAGGGGCTTCTGTATTATTTTTCACAGATGCAGAATATTCCATTTTGCATGGAGATATACTAAAATTTCAAGCTAAATTTTGTTAAGTTTGCTTATAATTTTTTTTGCTATTAAAAACAGTGCAGTATAGGAAAAACTTGAATACATTCCTTTGCACCTGTGTGATAAAATCCTAACACTGGAATCGCTGGGTGAAAAGAAGTGTGTGTTTGGAATTTTTATATTTCTGAAATGCCCTTTGTAGATATTCCAGCATGAACTTTTTTTTTGGGGGGGGGGGGGGAGGTTTCGAGACAGGGTTTTCTCTGTGTAGCTTTGGAGCCTGTTCTGGAACTTGCTCTGTAGACCAGGCTGGCCTTAAACTCACAGAAATCTGCCTGGCTCTGCCTCCCGAGTGCTGGGATTAAAGGCGTGCGCCACCACTGCTCAACTGAACTTTTTTTTTTTTTTTTTTAATATTCAAAACTTACTTCAAGCCAAGTGTGTTTGCACATGTCAGTAATTCTACCACACTGGATAATTCAGAGCCAGCCTCTGTTACATACTAAGTTAGAGGCCAGCCTCGGAAACATGGGACCCTGCCTTAAAACAACACAAAAAACTTATTTTCAGTAGCATAGAATTTCTTTTTAAACCTTACTAATTAGCACAAATTAGCCACTAATGGTAATCATGAATGGTTAAAATATCTTACTCTTTTAAGCACCAATAATGACAACTTTATTATTAAATCTTTTGTGTTTTGAATTGTTTTCTTTGAATAGGTTTACAAAGAAAAGCTTATGCATTGAAAATACACAATGCATTTCCAAGATTAAAACAAGAAAGAAGGCTGGGCAGTACAGTGTCGCACACCTTTAATTCCAGCACTCGAGAGGCAGAGGCAGACCTCTGTGAGTTCAAGGCCAGCCTGGTCTAAAGAGCGAGATCCAGGACAGCTGGGGCTGTTACACAGAGAAACCCTGTCATGAAAAAACAAAACAAAACAAAAAACCAAAAAGGAAAGAAAGAGGGAAAAAAAAAAAAGTGCCCTGCTGCATATCATCTAAATTACTTGCAAGATTTATCTGTTGGTTCTCAGTGGTAGTTGCTGAGTGGGCATTAGTAATTTTTACTTCCAAACAGTCTCAACTTGCTGCAAAGTCCCAAGAACATACAGAAAACAGTTTTCCTCTAAAACTGCTTTCTGAATACTTGGTTTTCTAAGAACAAGGTCTACCGATGAGCACATCACTTTACTCATATTCGGGCCTCATTAAAGTTTTTCCTTTTGCCCCAATCCTGTCCCAAGGCAGAGCAGAGGAATTCAATAAAATCACATGCTGCTGACACTGTCTGTGACCCTCCCTCAGTCTGAGAGCGCTCTGTAGTCTTTTCCCAACCTTTCCCATCCCTAACCTGTTTAAAGATTTTTAAAGACTACAGATGAATTGATGACATAGTAAACAATTTGGGTTGAGTCATGTTTACTTATGGGAAGCTCAAATGTGTAAAGAATCAGAGAAAAAGCCGGGCTTTTTGTCTGTGAGTTCGAGGCCAGCCTGGTCTACAGAGTGAGTTCCAGGACAGGCTCCACAGGTACACAGAGAAAACCTGTCTTGAAAAACCAAACAAAAGAAAAAAAGCAGAGAAGGTCTCCTGCACTGATTGCTTGTAGAAAGTACAACTGAACTTGATCCGAGTTTTGGAAGTCCCAGGGACCATGTAATGAGATCCTTTGAAAACCCCAGGTCTGTTACGCAACAGATTTCAAGTCTACTTTTCTTGACATAATCTTCCTTGCAAGGGTATAGTTTATACTGCTCAAGGGAGAGGGAAGTACCTGTGTGGAGCTGCGTAAATGTTGGCAAAGCACAAACTGGTTTGCGTGAGTTTTAAATAAAACTCCGGCCTCGTTGGAACATAGAACAGTCCATAAGGAAATCTCAGGAGCACGGTCCTCACAGGTACAGGAGCAGTTGAGGTCCTGTGATGTGTAAACAGATGGAAGGCATACATGAAATCAGATCAGAGTAACAAGCCGAGGGAGATTAGCTCACACATAGAGTGGACTTGTCAAGTTTGACAGCAATTACCTGTAGTTATTAACAAAGGTCCCTAGTAATTATAAAGTTAGTTAGCTCCTCTGCTTGGGGATTTTTTGTGGTCATGGAAATGAAATTTCTAGCTATGAGATCTACGGTAGAGTTTGTATTTGTATAGAACTCCATTCTCACATGGAGGAACAGTGAACATTCTCCTCCTTATAAAAGAATCATGTTGTGCTTACACAGGTTGCTAGAGTTTACATATCTGTTCTTTCCTGTTATTCTCTGGAGGTAAGCGTGCTTTATAAACAGAGAATATATTTTACGTAGTTACTACATAAAAGCAAAGACTGCCCTTCCTCGTTTTAGGGGATGCCTTTAGAATGACAGAGAGGAAATGTAAACATCTGGCCAGGGTTTTGTTGCCCTCTCTGCATTAAGAGCAGCTGATAGCCAGGCCAGTGAGGTTGTCTTCACATTAGCCAACACAGGAGGCTTTCAGTAGTTATGAGTTCTGTTCATGAGGATCAGGCCCACCCAGACACTCCAGGATCCTGTCAGCTGGCTTTTTGGACCCCTGATAACTTCCCAAGTGCTTAAGTTTTGTTGGTTTTATTTTCCTTTCCTGTAATGTTAGATTGCTAAGAAAGCGATTTCTCTAGATTTGGGGGCAGGGACAAGCTTCCAGAAGCTCATATTTTACCTGAGGAATAAGGAATAAAAATGAAACATTGAGATAAGGGAATCTTTTAGTGGTTTACACCGTTTTACTGAGAATTTATTGGGAATAGTTCATGTATATTGGAAATGTTGACAAGGATTTTATACCCCATTTAGCTCTCTAAACTCATACCAACTCTGCACTGCCAGCCTGTTGTACCAATTGCTCTGTTCTCGTATATCCTGTAATCCCACAATACAGTGGGTATTACTGCTGCTTCCTGTTTGGGCACCGGGAGAAACCTGAACCCATGGTCTCAGTTGCATGTCTGGTTGGAACATGGCTTGGCTCTTCCTCCCGATCGGTTTGCCCGACTCTTGCCAGGGTTGCTATGCTGTGGCGTGAGTTAGTTGCAGTCCGTCGTTTAGTGTTTCACCGTAGAACTGGTCACCTTATAAAGTGAGCTGATTCTTTCATTTTAACCAGACCAGAAATTCTTTAATTATATAATCTCCTTTAGACATAACACTGTTATCAGTTTGAAAGGGGCTCACTGCTTAAATTTGATGTGTTTTATTGAAATGAAATTGAAAACGTATGTGAGGAGCCCAGGCTTATCACAGTTACTGCCTACTTATTTGTGCAGTAATTTTCCACCCTAGTTAATATTAACTTTGAGCAGTCTGTCTGTCTCCACTTTTTATTTTTGTAGCTTAGGATCATTGCAGTAATATGTACTTTTGTTACTTTTAGCTATAGTTTTAAAAAGTTAATTTCTCTCTCTCTCTCTCTCTCTCTCTCTCTCTCTCTGTGTGTGTGTGTGTGTGTGTGTGTGTGTGGTGTTACAGGTTTTTTTTAAGTTTTTATTATTTATTTTATATGTATATGTATATCTATGTATGTGTATGTGTATATCTATGTAAGTGCAAGTGTCAACAGAGTCCAGAAGAGGGCACCGGGCAGCTGGGTGTGGGCTGCTGGTGGGGAACTGGGATCATGTAGAT